>WSTK01000610.1:0-20008 GCA_019616945.1 Ceratobasidium sp. 414
TCGTCACCAAGTCAAGTAACCCCTCGTGGCTTAACTATAAGCCTTATACGTCGTGTCTGTCTATCGTCCCAAGTCTATGAGGATTCCAGTCCTACCCTATCACGTCTAAAGGAACCTCCGCGTCACACTAGTGACCCTACGGCGAAGGCTTGTAACATTGCAAGAACAAGCTTACATCACGACGGACACAAAACCCACACAAGCAGCAGACAAGGCTGAGCACGCCTTCTGGAACCTGGAAGGAACCACAATCCTGAAAGAGGACTACCAGCTCACTCCCCCAGACTTCACACAAGAATGTCGTCCGAGAACCAAGAAGAACCCAGGAGGAACCCACCAAGGGCAGCAACATCGAGACAAGTAACCAGGGAGCCGGTCATACTATCTAGGGCGGCCTCCAGCGCCTCAAGGAGATCCGTACCAGGGGGGCTGCCAGAGCAAGACATATCAGAAGCACATATCAGTGAACTACTGAGTCAAACCGAAGTAAATCCCGAAAACGAAAACCCAAACCTTGCCCCGGGAACTGAAGAAGACGACACCATCACCATTGATCTCAGGGATGACAGAATACCCAGGAACGCGACCCCCGGGCCCTCCGGAGAGGGGAGAATGCCGGGACCAGTACCAGTGTCACACACACCCACAGCCAGTAGTGCATCAGAAATAGAGGAAGAAAGCGAACCAGAAGTCCTACACCCACTCTCGCGTACATGGGTATGAAACAGACAACTACGAGAAGAAGGAGCACCAAGAAGACCTCGCGCTCCCCTACCAGTCACGGAAGAAAGGGCTGAAGAACAAGCAGCCCCACCATACGTGCCTCCCGCACCAGCCCCCGCAGGAGGAGCAGCGATGGCAAACCCGGCGGAAATAGCTATCTTTAACACCCTAATGGAGCGACAGATCAACGAAAACATCCTTCCCCAAATCAGGGCCCTTATCACGCCTAGGGCTATAGGGGTGGAGGAGCTTAGTAACCGAATGGCCCAGCTAGTTCAACAACAAAATGATCAGATACAAGCCCTTAACGAAACACTAGGGGTAGCAGTGAGAGACGCAAATGCAGCCGCCACTAACTCCTACCATGTGCACGGAGTTATGCAGGAACTACACCCCTGGATCGAACAAATCGAACTACTGGTCCGCGATCTCCCGAGGCTGGTCAACGAGACCAGACAAGACATCACCCAAGTACACGAACAAACAGAAGCCCTCAACGAAATGATACAAGGGCTAGAGGAACGCATAAACCGGATAGAACGTGAACCCCTCAGGGGAAGGAGCCGTTCCAGGGCCTCCTCTACGCACAGCCGGAGAACGGAGCTCTTGCCGTTTGCACCCCTAGGGTCATCAACCCGCCAACTGGAATCAGACTGGGAAGTACCGAAAGGAGCAAGGGCGAAGAAGCCAGACCCCTTCAAAGGAAAGTGGGGACAGGAGGCCAAGAACTTCCTCATGAAAATGGAAATCTACTTCGGCGATTACCCACAAGCCTTCAACCATACACGAAAGATCAAGACCACCCTTACAAACATGGCTGAGGGAGAAGCCTCGAAATGGGCAAAACCACTGCTCCGGAAAGCACTAGACCAAGACGACCACCCTGCGTTACGATCCTGGGTGGAGTTCAAGAAGTATTTCCTGGTGGCTTTCAGCAATCCTATCAAAAAGGACCGTGCCATCTGAGAAATGGGCAAACTTACCCAGACAGGGTCTGCACAACACTACGCATCACATTTTCGTCTCCTTATGGAAGAACTCAGCTGGGACGAACAGGCTCTAATCGACCGCTTCAGAAATGGGCTGAAGGAAAACGTCCAACAGAAGATACTCGAAGCCACCTTCCTACAGGACACCGATCAGCTTACACTGGAGCGATGGATGGAGCTGGCCATACGAACGGATAACGTACTATTTGCGGGACAACAAAAAGACAGTAATACCCCCGAGAAGCGAACCTATGGGAAGGCCGCACACGATACCCCCAAAACAACTACGAACCAATAGGGTGCCCCAGGTAGAGATGGACCGGAGGAAGAAGGAGGGTCTATGCCTAAAATGTGCACAAAACGGGCACCGAGTCAAGGATTGCTGGTCAAAACAGTACGTCCTACATCCGAAAGGGAGGCAAGAGAAAGGGAAAGAGGCAACTGTGACAGAAGAGCAGGATAAGGAGTCCACTGCCTCGGAATCGGAAAACTAGAACGGCCCCCTGTACCCATGTCAGGCGGCAAGGAAGAACCCAAAGGTTGAGACCCTGTGTACTACATTAGAACCTCTGACAATACACCCCATACACACATCTTGATACAGGGAATCATGGAACCCACAAAAACGTTAATCGATTCAGGGTCATCCCAGAACTTCATGGACATCACCTACACCAGGAAGAAAGGGATCCCCCTTATAGAACTTACGCATCCCAGAAGCGTCATCGCTATAGACGGAAACAAAACAGCCAAGGAAATACGCTTCAGGGCAAACATCACTTTCGAGCTGCAGGGAAGAAGCTTCAGGAGCCAATTCTACCTAATGCCCCTAGGAGACACCCCAGCTATACTAGGGAAAGAATGGTTGGCCGAACACAACCTGGACATCAACTGGCGGAATATGGACATATGTTATCAGGACAATCCAGAAGTGCAAAGGGTTGACCCCCCGATCCCTACCCTAAGCACGGAAGGAAAGTCAGTGACCACAAAGGAAATACCCAAGGAATTCGAGGACTTCACTGAGGTATTCGACGCAGAAAGATTCAAGGAGCTACCCCCACACCGAAAACACGACTGTGCCATAGTCTTCAAAGAAGGGACGGAACCACCGAGACCGGCCAAAGCCTACCCAATGTCACCAGACCAACAAAAAACCCTAAAGGAATTCATAGACCAAGAACTAAGAAACGGGAAAATCTGGCCTAGTAATTCCCCAACGGCAGCACCCTGTTTCTACGTTAAAAAAGCAGATGGATCCCTGTGGTTGGTCACCGATTACCGAAAAATCAATGAAATGACCATCAGCGACCAATTCCCAATTCCTTTGCAGGAAGACCTCCTGGAGAAACTACGAGAAGCAAAGATCTTTTCAAAGATAGATCTAAGATGGGGCTACAACAACGTATGAATAAAGGAAGGGGACGAATGGAAAACAGCGTTCAAAACAAAGGACGGGTTATACGAATACATGGTTATGCCTTTTGGCCTCAAGAATGCACCAGCCGTCTTCCAATGCTTCATGAACAAACTTTTCTGGGACCTGAAGGATGTGTATGTGATCGTATATCTGGACAACATCCTCATATATTCCAAAAATCGAGAAGAACATGTGGACCACGTCAAGGAAGTACTTAGGAGGCTTAGGGAAAACCACCTCTTCGCACGACCTGAAAAGTGCTCCTTCTTCATCACCTCAGTAACCTATATCGGTATTGTGATCACCCCAGATGGGATTTCCATGGAAGAAGACAAGATTGCAGTCATACGCGACTGGCCCGAACTACATACGGTTAAACAAGTCCAGGCGTTCCTAGGATTTGTCAACTTTTACTGAAAGTTTGCACACGACTTCAGCGCACTAGCAAAACCCCTCACCAATCTAACCCAGAAGAACACAAAATGGGTCTGGGGGGAAGAACAGAAACGGGCATTCCAGGCAATCAAGGATACCATAGCCAAGAAACCGGTCCTGGTCCACCCTGACCCAGAGAAACCCTACTTCTTAGAGACAGATGCATCAGGGGTGGCAATGGGGGCCATACTAAACCAACAGCATACGGACGGAAAGCTGCACCCAGTGGCCTTCATGTCGAAAAGCTTCAATGAGGCCCAACAACGGTACGATACCTATAACAAGGAACTACTGGCCATCATCGAAGCCCTGCAACAATGGAGGTATCTGTTAGAGGGAACAAAGGAGGCCATAACAATCTACACGGACCACCGAAATCTCCAGTTCTGGAGTAAGGCAAGGATCATGGACCGAAAACACGCAAGGTGGTACGGCCTACTAGCATCATACAACTTCAACATTGTATACCGACCAGGAAAGCAGTCTGAGAAACCAGACCTGCTATCCAGAAGACATGACCACAAGGATATTCCAAGCGCAAAACAAACCATGATAGCGGCAGAACGGTTCCAGGGATTCAAGGCAGAAATCAGTATAGACCTTATCAAAGAACTCAGAGAAGCACAGAAAGAGGATGAATCCTTAGAAACCCTTATCAACAGCGTCCAGAAAGTAAAAAGTCTACCCACGTCCATCCAGAAACAATATCGGCGTTACAAATGGGAGGAGGAGCTATTATGGTACAACGATGCTATACTAGTTCCAGACGAACCAGAGCTCCGGAAGAAGATCCTCCATATGCACCACGACTCACCCATCGCGGGACATCAGGGAAGGGCACGAACTCTCGAACTCATCAGTAGGAGATATACATGGGCGAATATGAAGGCCCAGGTCAACGCCTACGTTGACAAATGCAAGATCTGCACCCGAGCGAAATCCACGAGTCAAAGGGTCGCTGCCAAAAACATGGAGCTACCAAATGAGCCATGGGAAGCCATCAACTACGACTTCATCGTAAAACTGCCGCTCTTGGAGGGTTTCGATAGTATCCTGGTAGTAGTGGATTGATTCTCCAGACAGGCACACTTCCTACTGTGCAAAGAAGCAATGGATGCGGAGGAGTTAGCAGAACTCTTCCTAAGGGAAGTTTGGAAACATCATGGAACCCCGAAAACAACAATCTCGGATACAGGCATGACCTTCAATAGCCATTTTCTGAAGACCCTATATGAGCGGTTGGGACAGAACCCTCGCTTCTCCACTGCCTATCACCCCCAAACAGATGGACTAGCAGAGCAGACAAATCGGTGGCTGGAGGGATATTTGCGGAGCTTCTGCAACTACAAACAGGATGACTGGGCCAAGTGGTTACCCATCACGGAATTCTGCCATAACAACCAAAAGAACGCAGCAACTGGACAAACGGCGTTTGAAACAATATACGGAAGACACCCCAGATGGCAAATCTCAGAAGAGGGAGGAGAAGGAAGTGTAAGTGCAAATCACATGGCAACCCACATGAGGCAAATCTGGGATGAAGCCTGGGTGTCCATGGAGTACCACCAGAAGAAAGAGGCGGTACCAAACACTGAATATGCGAAAGGGGATAGGGTCTGGCGTAACACTTGAAATATCCGCACAAGGCGACCTTCGAAGAAACTCGATGACAGGAAGGCAGGCCCTTTCGAAGTCATGCGAAAGATCTCGTTGCATGCCTACCAGCTCGACCTGCCTAAGACCATGAGAATACACAACATATTCCATACGGACTTACTCACACCGTTCAAAGAAGATTCCTTCAGAAGATTCTCCCCGAAACCACCACTGATAATAATGGAGGAAGGAGAAGAACAGTTCGAAGTCGAGAAGATTGTCGGTTGGGAACAAAGGGGGAAGCAACTATACTACGAAATCAAATGGAAAGGGTATGACTCGCTAGAAAATACCCTGGAACGGGCTGAAAAGATGGTTCCGCTGGAACAAGTCATGAGGGACTTCCGCCGGAAGTTTCCAGGGGCACCGCTGCCAGAGGGGTATATGAGGGAGCAGGGGAAAGCCTCAGCAGCCATCACCGCCCCCCACTCCATCTCCGCTCTTGACCTTGCCTACCCCTCCAACCTCCCAATATGGTCGTCAGCAAGTCATACGCCGCCGTCGCCAGCAAGACTGCCGGAAATGAGCGAAAGGGGCGCAACCCCGAGGTGCGACATGCGAGGGCGAATGAGAATGCCTGGGAACAGGCACGATGGGCTCCCAAGCCCAAGGTCACCATCATGCCAATGGGAAACTACATCATCATCCGGGAGGAATGCAGACGCCTCCGCAAGGACGGGGTGGGCGAATATGTCCGAGATAGCCAAAAGATCAACAACTTCTCAGACACCCTTGACTACGCGGCGGAGCTCGACGCTGGGTGCGACCTTCGGTACATCCCGATCCACGAACGAGCGGGATGCGCCCTTAGCGGCAACACCTTGCACCACCCCAAGCACGGACCCCTCATGTGGGTTGGGGACGGACCAAGGCCGGACGATGCCTGGCAGATGTCGCGGACCAAGCTTTATGTCGCAAACAAGTGTGTCGGCGACTCGGTCTACAGGGTCGTCACCAAGTCCAAGGCCCAGTTCCCCGATCTCAAATGGAAGGCCGACGGGACCTGGTGGGTGCGAACTGACCGAATGCAGGAATGGATCGCCGACGCTGTCCAGGAATGGCGCTCCAAGACACCAGAGACCTACCACGGGTCGATCGAGGAGCTCTCGCGGGACCAGGTCGCCAACCTCCTCTTCCGGAAGGGGATGTCGAAGGGCCAGTTCTTTGAATGGCTCGACCAATACTCCTGGAGCTGACACATGGGATGGGAGGAGCAGTACGAGGCCTGGGAACGTCTTGACGAGATGTTCGAGGAGCGTTCGGAGTGAGCCGGACCAAGTTTGGGCCCCCTACGGTAGAAATGGGTAACCAGTTGTTGCTACAATGCGCCCCGGATAATGTAGCCCCAAAGAAGTGTTCTTTTAGATGTTTTTCCCTTTTTTTTCTTTTTCGTCTTCTTTCTCGCCCTGCTGCGCATGGACTTGCACAAAAGGGGGGAAGAATGTTGTGAGCTGTTACACAGCCCCCAACTTTTCCTTTCTCTTGGGTGCCTCTGGCCCCCTTTCGTCTCGTGACTAGGTACTGCTTCTGGGTTGACTCGTCTGGGAATGGCGATCGACTCACGCCTGTACGTATGAATCGTCTGGTTGACTCGCCTTGGAATGGCGGTTGACTCAGTTAGGTAGATGACTCACCTGTACTAGCACAGTATATAGAGAGCAGAGAACAAGCCTGGTCAGACCAGCTTGTTCTCGCCTTGTCCCACTTTACCTTCGCACTAAGGGGTTAGCAACCCTCCTACTAAGTCTTTTCCTCCAAGGGGCTTGTGGCTTAAAGGTACTTAGCCACTTGACCATCCCTCGTATCTCGTGGCACATCGTCACCAAGTCAAGTAACCCCTCGTGGCTTAACTATAAGCCTTATACGTCGTGTCTGTCTATCGTCCCAAGTCTATGAGGATTCCAGTCCTACCCTATCACGTCTAAAGGAACCTCCACATCACACTAGTGACCCTACGGCGAAGGCTCGTAACAAGTTCCCTTGCATTTCTACCATCTTACCATGCTTAATTTCTTGTTTGCACCTCTTCTTGCAGTGTGCTCTCCACCACTGCTTCTGACTCTCCACCCAGAAAGTTCAACAACTACCACAGACCTGTCTAGCATTCCTCTTGGTGGTTGCACCATGGGAGATCACTCCTCACTGTGGACTGCTCCTTCCCCCTGCCCTGTGTGTCTACTGGGGCTGCATTCTACTATGCTGGCCTGCCCTCCAGTCCAGTGCTGGTTGCTCACACTGGCTCCACTCCATATGAAATGCCCACTGGCCCAGAGGCATACCCCAAGTGCAAGAACCTCAGGATCTGTCATGACTTGACACACTACCAAAGCATTTATACAAAATTTATACATTTTACTTTTGATTTTCTACAACTTTATTTGACCTTTTCTGGCACATATATGCACCCATTTATAAAGTGCATATATGCACTACTGATATATTCAATTCTTACATATTACAAAGACTTACACACTTCTTACAAAGATCTATATCTGATCTATCTGATGGAGAATTACCCCATTTGTTATACTTCTATCATTTTATCATGAAAACTTCATGACTCTTATGATTGTTATCTGGCCAATAGGAAAAGGCCACTTGTATCTCTTCTTGTGTTCTACATGTGATTATTATGTACATAGAATGCATAAAAGAACAGGTCAAGTTCCTTGGAAAGACCAAGAATTTGACCTCTTGTTGTCCATCACTTAGGACAGGGGTTTTAACTATAATTTATCCCTTAAGGCTTGTACCATAGGTTGCTGAGTGTGACAGGATTGTCAGTAATCATGGTATCCAAAATATCTGGGAGAACAACCTGGCTTTGAAGGTACATGCCATCCTGGGTGGGAGGGGGTGGATTGGACCAGCACCAATGTTGTACGCATTGGCTATGTCAAAGAGTCCTCCAGCAGTGCCATCCTCTGGATCAGAGTGAAGCCTGGTTCCCTCTCCTACAATGATGGCATTGACATAGCCCTCTGGTGCAAGAGGCTTCTACTTGACCACAACATTGACAATGTCAATGTTGAGATATGTGAGTCAGAAGTTGTCCACTTTGCAAGCAGTCCCAAGCTCCTTGAGCCCAGTGTGGACAGCAACCCAATGGTGGAGATCCACAAGCCTTTCACCCACACTCAGTATCACCATCTGTTCTCAATCCATGCCCTGGGCTGAGGGCACTGCCAGCTTATTCCTTGACAAAGGCAGTGATAGCAGGAGGCTTTTCCTAGTTACTGCTTGGCCATGTCATATTTCCCTTTAACAAAGAGGACAACAACCTCTTCAAGCACAAGTCAGACAGTCAACCTCACCATAATGTCCTCATCCCCAGCAATGGTAAAGCAGCATCTCACCTCCATTCAGGACCAAATCAGAGCACAGTATGTCAGCATCAATTAGAGATGTTGTGCAGGAATGTGCAGGTAAACACAGTGTTTACCTGCACATTACAAAAGTGTTTACCTGCACATGTGCAGGTAAACACTTTCATTCCTGCATGACATCCTTAGCATCAATTACCAAAAGCAGCATGTCTGGAAGGTGGAGGAAAGGGATGACGAGGTGGCTAACAAGGAACACAAGCATGCCCAGGACCTGTGGAGGAAAGCAGAGGAGAATGTGAAGGCTTTTGTTGCCTTCCTGTTGCAGGTTTTGGTGCAGTGGGCCCCTGAGAAGAGCCACGTATTGGGCCATGTCCTCTTCTCCCCCCCACATCACAGTTGGTGCCAGCACCAAGCAGTGCACCCAAGATGTGACTCTCATCATTGTCAACACTTTCAAAATTGATCCAAGCAGCTTTGCAGGTAACATCATTGACCTCAGCACCACCAAGTTCTTGCCCTTTGTGCTCACTTCCACCAAACCCCAAGAACCACTACAACTTTGAGTACCTGGGTGACTGCCTCCTGCATCTCCAGGGTATCATCCAGGACGATGAGTTGCACAAGCCAATGTCATATGACTGGAACAACAAGTGCTGTTTCATGGTCCTCAAGCATGGCATAGCTACTGGCTTAACCATCAGCCATGCCAACAACATCCTCTCCTACACTTGTAACTACTTCAGCTACAACCAGATTTCTAAGGAGTGGGCTATCCTGCCCTATGACAACAAGTCTGGCCCCTTCTCTGCCACAGGCAACTCCAGCTCCATTGTCATTGACAGCACCAGATGCATTGGTGGTATCATCACTGGCGGTGTTGGCAACACAGATTCCCTTGACATGACCTACACCACACCCACCAACTTCATCCTGAAGACCATCTGTGGCAACAAGGTCCTTGCTAAGGCATACCCCAGGGCAGGCCTGGCCACCTAGGCACTGCCCTGAAATTTTGGTGATAGGTTGTTTCTTTTCCTTCTTCTCTTTTCCTGTTTGATGAAGATGTAGTATCTTGGCTAGATGTATGTGCCATATGTGCAACATTTGATTTCTATTTCCATGTCTCTCAATTTTCATCTGGCACAAATTTTTTCTTTCCTTAGTTCACTACTGTAGTAGCCAGAGCTAAGGTATAGTTCCTCCATTCACTATTCTTTTCTTTCTGCTCACTGTACTGCAGTTATTATAACATTTAGGAACAGTAAAATACATAGTTCACTACCTAGCAGCCAGAGTTGAGTTATTAGAACATTTAGCTCCCTAACTACACCAATTGCAAAAGGTTATGAGCCCTGCCTCACAAACCACAGTGAACACAAAAGCCAATGAAGATGTCAGCCAAAGCCAAGCCCAACTACCTGAGCAAGAAGACCTACAAGATCCCCCTCTTGAAGGACAAGGGGTTGAACTACTCTGCCTGGAAGAATTGTCAGACAACTGTCCTACAGTTGCATGGCTGATATGGCATCATTACTGGTGCCAATACTGCTCCAGCACCACTCAATCCAGCCAATGTGAAGGACACTTCTGGAATCAATGATCAGACCAAACTAATGGTGAACTGGGGCAAAGCACCTTTGCACAAGTTGTGTTGAGCATGGAGGAGAGAGTGATGGCAGAC
This sequence comes from Ceratobasidium sp. 414, assembly GCA_019616945.1. Classification (NCBI taxonomy): domain Eukaryota; kingdom Fungi; phylum Basidiomycota; class Agaricomycetes; order Cantharellales; family Ceratobasidiaceae; genus Ceratobasidium; species Ceratobasidium sp. 414. The sequence continues at coordinate 10,231 of WSTK01000610.1, forward strand.
CTGGTTGAAACAACATCAGCATATCAGGCATGGACACAGGTCACCAAGCACTGGGAAGGCAAATGGATGCAGCCAATCTTATTCCTGTATCAGCAGCTCACAAGTACTAAAATCAAAGAGGAAGAAGACATTACCACTGGTGTCAACAACCTCCGATCCATTGTGCTTCCAAGATGAAGATGCTTGGAAAACCTGTCAGTAACTCAATGCTTGCATCACCAAACAACAGGTGGACTCAGGAACACTCACATGTGCTGAAATGTTCATGTGTACACTCCATCATATTTGAGTGCTCAAATATGATAGAGTGCACTTGTGAGTTGCAGTGGATTTGGCAGAGTGCTCAAATCATCATGAATTCACAAGGAGGTACCCATGCCCAAGTGCGATGTGTGCCAAGAGTGGTCATAGTATGACATTCACTCTTCCACCTGGGACAGAAAGTATGATAGGGGTGGTGAGGAAGCACTGAGTGGGAGGGAGGTTTGCAGTGCCAGGTGGAAAGAGGGCAATCTCACAGGTATATGTTGCACAGAGAGTAGACTCCCTGGTCTCATACATATGTCAAAAAAGGGATGAGGTATGTCCTGTGGGAGTTGTGGTAGTGAGGGGCAAGATATTGGTCTAGCAGGAGGGGGCAAATAGGGTGGAGGCCCAGAACTCACTGCTCCAACCTCACCAAGGTCCTTATACCCCCCCCCTGTGATCATCCCAACATGACACAACACCATAAAACAGAAAAACAACACTGTTCATGAGGAGTACAACTTGAAATGAATGAATGTATGAGACCTTGGGACAGTTAAATTGATTTAGGTGACACTCTCGTCCTGCTTACCACCCCTGCTCACTATCTCTTTTGCCTTTCTACAACCTGATGTTTTTGGGTGTCTTTGCATGGGTTGACCTTGTGTGCGTGCAGCACTCTAAATATGTGTACCACCAAATAATGACTCACATGATAAGCATTGGTGATTGTTGGGAATAAGCCTTGTTAGTCTGACCTGAAGTACTAAGGCACAGTCAATGGAAGAAGGGTATCCATGATTTCTATAGCTTACCACCAACTTTGTTATATGAGCAGAGGGGAATTTATGGGGTAAATTGGTTGTAAGGCTGGGTTCAACTCTGTCCAATACCAGGCATCACAAACCCAGCATGGTATGACGTGAATTTATGGCTTGTGCCACCAATAAGATGCACTATCACCCATGTATACCATATAGAACCTGTACTGGTTTGCATATACCTGGTTCTAGGTACAAGTTATTTTGACACCTCTGCCAAATCCACTGCGACTCACGAGCACTCATGAGTGGCAAATAGGTCACGAGTGCACTCTATCATATTTGAGCACTCGTGAGCATTGGTAAGCACAGTGCTCAATGTGCTCGTGAGCGCTCAAATATGATAGAGTGCACACGTGAGCATTTCAGCGCACGTGAGCGTTCCTGAGTCCACCTTTCATTTGGTGATGCCGAGGATTTATAATGCTTTAGTGCGTCCTCTATCTCTTCCATCATGGCTAAGCATAAAAAATAATTGATTCAAAGCAATTTTCAGCATTTAGCACGAATTGAACCCACCTAGGACCGCCTCTTCCTCTAACCTCTGCCCGACAACCTGCAGCCCAATCGGAGCGTCCTTGTACACCCCCGGTTTATCTGACAACGCCAACGCTACTTAAATGCCCAAACGAGATATGAAATGAAGAATGGTTACTCACACATGTGGTAAATATCCCTGTCCTCGTCACTGTAGAAATCATGCGGCGGTACCGGCCTGTCCAATTCGGGGTCCACCACGGTTACTGGTAATACTCCCGCAGTATAATCGACCGCGTTCCAGAGTGAGGTGTAAAAGGGAGATCTATTAAAGGGGCAGTAAGGTTGTATCTACAAAAGAGGAATTGATAGTTAACGTACGAGTTCTTCCCGTGCGGTGTCGCAGCATATGGCACGGCCGGCGAGATAACTGCATCGACCTGCCGGCCGGTGGTCGTACGAGAGACGGTAGACTGCCAGTGATCCAAGTACTCTTTGCGCAATTCTCGTTTCTGTTTGTGAAGCTGCCATAGTTCATACACGCTCAACGCTAGGGATGTTTGAGCACAAATCATGCGGAAGGATTCTGAACAAGAACATACGTTCGATGATGTCTATTCCTTTATTGGTCTCCGGATCGTGAAGCTCGTGCGAGTAGAGCGTGGGATCCATAGTTTGGATTCGCGGTTCACCGCTCCGCTCGCATTCACGCCGGTAGTCCTCGTCTCCATCAGCTAGAAATATACGTTTTTCCTATCGTGATACTCAGAATCGACACACACGACAACAACACTAGTACACACGCACCAAGTTGACAAAGATATCCTCGTGCCTGCGATTCTCCCATTCTATCACTAGAAACATCTCGTCACCACCGGACCCTCGAGGAATGAGGATGAGCTCGCATACCTTCATGTCCCGCGGCCTCCAATGCATTGCGCATAATATCCATCGCCCTGAATACCGGCGGATTAGGTCTGACAAGTCCATCGTCATACATCAGCCCAAAACATTTTCGCCCTCCGCGTCCACCGTGCTCGACGAGCTGATAAGCCTCTTCGTCCCAGACTTTGCGGATGCACATCGGGTCCCGGAGCCATGGACGGGTATCAACCACAGCCTATTCGCGCAGGGTATGGGTAATTTATATGTACAGCGACAAGAGGGGACGCTCACCTTGGTAAATATCTTCAATCCAGATAAAGAGTTGGTCATCGGACCGAGCACGCTCAGCACGCTTTCTTGTCCCTCGAGGCAGTTCCGGGCTCCATAGTACGGAAGCCGGCAGTATGATGGCCGGAGAGAGTAGATCCCGCACATGGAAGCTGGAATACGGACGGAACTAACCCCAACTTGTTATTAATTATAAGTGTGTCGAGGTGTCGCCGACTCACCCGCCGATGTCGGTTCCGACCCCAAGTGGACTTCCACGCATGGCGATTAGCGCGCCTTCTCCACCCGACGATCCGCCGGGGGTGAGGGTTAAATTATACGGGTTGAGCGTTCGTCCAAAAACGTTGTTGTATGTTTCTCCCCACTGTTTCTGGGTGTTAGGCCAAGCTTCAAAATAAAGATTTGCTTGCCATGAGAGTTTGTGGGACGTTGGTTCGAACAAACGGAACAGCCCCAAGTTCGTACAAGATGTCAACGAGTACAGCGTTATCAGTCGCCAAGTCCCCAATGTTCGCGACGTATCCTGACATAAATTCAACATAGGGTATCCACGAGGAAACGGGATATTGACCGTTGATAGTCTCCAATCCTTCCATCGTAAACTGATCCTTCAAGCTAATCGGTAGACCGTGAAGTGGACCTTTTGGTTCCTTGTTCTTCGCTAGGTATTCGTCCATCTCGGCCGCGCGAGCCAATGTCCTCTCTACAAAGATTTCGGTCAAGCAGTTGGTCTGTCGTAACATTCAACCCAAGACGACATCACATAGGAACATGAGCTCACAGCCTGGTGTGCGATAATTGCACGCTTGTAAAATGCCCTGGTGACATCCACACTCGTCCACACCCCACCACTCAATTTCTCCAAAATCACGGCAACATCCAAGGTATCCGTAACTTCTGCTTCAAACGGCGTCAAAAGTCCGCACTCGTACGACACCCGAGTCACATTTTGTTGATCTTTGGGAATCGAAATGATCCAATCTTGAGGGATGGAATCGACTTGTCGTTGTTTCTTAGCTTGAGCGCGGAGTCTCCAGTCAGGTTGCTCTATGCCCGGGGCGGTAGGGGCAGAATCGGACATTGTGGGAGGTGGTGGTCAGTAATGAAGGGCCGAACTCACCATTGTGAAGCTGACCGATGCTGACTCATCGACGAGGGCAAGATCTTAGCCACTCGATCATCACATATGGAAGAAAGTGTGCTTCATTCAAGATCAACGTACCACGCAGGTATTGAAGGAGTACAGTACGATGACACCATCCCTATACCAACCCTTCAAATCAAAAGCGTCTCAATCTTGCGCTTGATGGTCTCAATCTGAGATTGCAACTCGCGTGCCTCATTAGTGGTGACCGAGCAAGCAATCACCGGACGAGTTACATCGCATGCACGTCCCAGTGCGGTTTTGGAGGGAACGAACACGTAGGGAACATTCTAGCAATTAGGCGAATAGCTGTGAGCGTCGCCTACTTAGAAAAGAAGCCGCTCTTACCTTGTCCTCGCAAAGAAGCGGAAGATGGAGAAGAATTTCGATAGGCTCAGTGTCCGCAGTCAACACGATAAACTCGGCGATACCACGATTAAGAGTCTTGGTAGCTAAATGATGGGATTAGCTTTACCAGACTCAGCCTGGACTAGCAGACTACGCACCTTCGTTCGCACCCTTCTTCAATTGCTTATACTGCCCAGCCTGCTGGACCAAATCCAAAATCTGACGGCTTTATATTGAATAGCACGCAACTGACGGAGCCACGAGAAAGCATACCTGGTTGGTGAGGTTGGCATCCGCGAGGGGAAAGGCTTTGGGGTTCGGAGCAGACATTGTGTGTCGTAGATAGAAAGATAGCCGACCTCACAACTTGAGGATCCTTGGTCGTGGTTGGAGAATACGAAACAAATTTCCGAGCTGACAAACGACACGAAACGTAATCACCCTTCGGCGCTACGCTCGGTGGCTCCTTCCGTGCCTAGATCTTCCTTGGAGGAATATGGCATATGAGGAACTTTCCTGATGCACGAGGTCGGCTGTTCGTTTCCAAACTCGTGATTTAAAACCGTTGGAATGCTCGACGACACATTTATCATTCCTCAACGCGACCGTAGACTTGACCACCAACGAAGAACATGAACTCCACGTTCCCGGAATTTGTGCTTCCCCCTTCCGACGGATCAGTCTCACTGGACCTTGCTATCGACTTTCACTCGGAGCATAACCCTGGACATGCCTTTGCTGTACTACACAACGTCCAATCTCGTTCCCAAACTACAATTACGTACGAGCAATTCGCTCAAGCAGTCCATCGCGCGGCTCACGCTCTGAATCCTGGTGCATCTCTCCCGCGAGGAACCACCCTGGGCATCTTGGTTTCAGCCGATTCGATTCTTTATGTTACTCTGGTTCTTGGAGCGATAAGGGCGGGTCTTGTGGTATAACCCGGTTCTGAATTGATTGCCGCCCGCTTTGCTGATTGTTTTACAGCCTTTTCCCATATCTCCTCGTACTCAGGTCGAAGGGATCGCTCGTCTTTTTACCCAGACACAGACTTCCCGTGTCGTAACTGGCGGCAGCCCAGCTGTTGCGGGATTATACAGCCAAGTCGAGTCCCTGCTTTCCGAGCAGGAATACAAACTTGAATCAGTACTCGTGCCTTCTTTGAGCGACATATACCCGCAGCTCAGTCCTGAACTAAACACAAGAATCTATTCCGACCAACCCTTCCCGACGCTACAGAATACAACGCCCGAGACCACACTTGTCATATTGCATAGCTCTGGGTCCACCGATTTGCCCCGACCGGTCCTGTGCGATCATGAAGGATTGTTCAAAAATGTGATCAACCAGCGTAAGCACAGTTCTTCGTTACTGAAATTTGACAATCTCATCTCTGGCCCAAAGCAATGATGAAGATTCTGGGCGGGCCTGGGGCTCGGGTTGGCTTGATGGGACTGCCGACGTTTCATGCAACAGTCAGTTTATTCCAACGGGTTCTCAATAATACTGAAGCGTACTACTCTTAGGGCGTCTTTGTACAATGCATGTGCTCTCTTTATCAAGGCTTTACACAAGTGCTATTCGCTCCACGCCACGACCCGGTGGTTCCTACCTCGGATTTGACACTGCGATCACTCTCAGATACGGAATGCGAATCGGCTATTGCTTGGCCCACTTTTCTTGAGGTGTGCGGTAATTCAACCGTCGAGGATGCTGGGATTGATCCGTATCATAGGCCTGGGCTCAGGACGAGGGCGCCATCGCCAAACTCAAGAAGTTGAGGGTAATTGTGAGTAGGCGTGAATAAATGCCTCGATTTTTCGATTTAACTCCTCGATTTTATCTTTTAGCTGTTTGGGGGAGGGCCATTGACTGAACGAATTGGCGATCAACTCGTGGAAAACGGTGAGTACAGTTATTGTCGCTGGCACTACGACACTCCGAACCTCTCTACCCAAACCCAGGGATCAACATCCAAATTGCATACGCTGGGACAGAATTCGGTGCTTGCACTCATCCATGTCCCCCTGGCTACGACCCCAAAGATTGGATCTATCTCAAATTCTCTGACCAGATGCAAGTGCAACTTGTACCGCAACACGACGAGCAAAACAGTCATGAAGTATTTTTCCTTGTAGGTGCGCTAATTTTCCTGCTTTCGGTTTGCTGATTTTGCAATTGCAGGTTGGCCCTGAGAACAAGCCATTTGTACTCAATTCCGAGGTGGATGGGAAGCCTGCGTATAGTACAAAGGATCTGGTCGTTCCGCATCCTTCCAAACCTGGGTTATGGAAACTGTACGCATATAATCCGGTATATTGCTTGGCTGGATGACTTACTCGGACTCCATGTTAGTGTTGGGAGAGCCGACGATCAGATCACCCTTTCCAATGGAGAGAAAATCAATCCTGGCCCAATGGGTGATTTTTTCATTTACGTCGATCATTATGGACACTAATATATTTTGGCGTAGAAAATACGATACTAAAGTCGCCTCTCGTCCAGTTTGCGGCCGTATTCGGGAGGGAGAAGAGTCAGACTGGCGTACTGGTCGACCTGACCGAAGACGCTCGAGGAACCTACCTCAACAAAGGCCGCACCGAAATCGTAGAGAACATCTGGTAACCCACCGCTCTCATGCTCCACGTCGCTCACTAACTACAATCCCAGGCCATCCATCGAACAAGCAAACCGTATTTCGCCAACTCACGCGCGCCTCGCGAAAGACACTATCATTTTCACAGTCCGAGATCGTCCAATCCCTCGTACTCCCAAGGGCAACGTCTCCCGGCCCGGCGCACTCAAGGCTTACTCTGAGGAAATTGAGAACATGTATGCTGCGCTGGAGAAAAGTGGGCATGTCGCGCACGACGTTGGAGTTCCTGAGGCTTGGACGAATGTGTCCGATGTTGAAGTTTGGGTTCGGAGCTGCGTTGAGAATGTGCTGGGACGCGAGGTTGATGTCGAGGGCGACTTGTTCCAGCAGGGAATGGACAGGCGAGTTCAAGGTTAGCTCGTGGTGACGATGTGCTGAGCAGGCGTGGTCATTTAGTTTAACAGCGGCAATCCTCCTTCGGACCGTCAAGGGCACCATGCATATGGTGACTGAGTCATTGATCCGAGGGACAGAGGAGAAACTCGACCGAAACACGATATTTGTCCATCCGACAGTAAAGCGCCTCGCCCGTCACTTGCTCCGGCTCTGTTGCGGCGACCCCGACAATTCTGCCTCGTCGGATAACCACCGAGCCTCGATAATCGAAGAGATCTGCTCAACAATCGAAGTGTATAACTCGGACTGGAGCAACAGGGTTAAAGCTCCGGCGAGTTCTGCGCCAAAACCTACAAAGGAATCTGTTGTTCTGACCGGGGGCACTGGCGGGCTTGGGTGTCATCTACTTGCTTCCTTGTTGGCGGACGGCAACGTTGAGAGGATTTGGGTGCTCAACCGAAAATCCCGGGATGGTGCCCTCGGGGTCAAGGACAGGCAGAAAGCGGCGTTCGAAGACAAGTTGTTGAATGCGGGGCTATTGGAATCTCACGAGGTTGTGATGCTTGAGGCGGATCTAGAATCCGAGCTCCTTGGACTGGAGCAGGAGACTTTCAGGCAGGTACGTGTTGGCGCACTTTCCCGAATTAATGCTGACAATTTGGCCGACAGATCCAGTCAACCGTGACCGCCATCATCCATGTAGGCCAATTTCATTGTCTGATTGATTGGTTGCAACTGAGATCTCTTCGTGCAGAATGCATGGCAGGTTAACTTCAACCTGACTCTACCATCTTTCGCGCCAAGTCTCAAAGGGACTCAAAACCTACTTAACCTGGCCTTCAGCTCCACCGCTCTCTCGGGTCTCCCACGATTTCTCTTTGCTTCCTCAGTCTCGGCCGCAGGATTTGGCCATTCAGACGAGTCTCTAAGAGAAGAGTACGTCTCGTTGGAGCACGGCATAGAGAATATCGGATATGGGCGTAGTAAACTTGTAGCCGAAAAGGTGAGCCCGCCTCCAAAAATACAAGAGTCATTGGTTTATTTGTCGTTGGGTAGCTACTCGAATCTGCTCGTGCCTCCGGCCTCGAAACTTGCGTCGTTCGACTGGGTCAGCTGACAGGGGATCAAACCAGCGGCGCATGGTCGGATAACGATTGGGTCCCATCAATGATCGCATCCTCGGTTTCGGTGGGATGCTTGCCAACTGCTAGTGGTGTGAGTGGCTCTCGTTGGTCCGCAAATTAGGACATAAGAGGCTAACTGCTGCGAGACAGGATGCCTCGTGGATTCCCCTCGATACAGCCGCTCGTGCGATTCGCGAAGTCTGCATGGACCGAAGCGTGACCTTACCACCCGTGATCCACTGCGCTCATCCACAATCCGTTCGGTGGTCGGACATGATTGAGATATTCGCCAAAGTGCTCGACTCGCGTGCCCCGAACGGAGTAAAACTTGAAGTTGTGCCGTTTGGCGAGTGGAACGATAAAGTCATTAAGGCTTCATCAACTTTCAGGGGGCCCGAGGATCAAAAGTACCGAAGATTTCCGAGCACCAAGGTTCAAGACGTTTTTGATGGGATGACAGAATCACCCCATCGCGTGCAGCGACGGGGTAGTGGTAGTCACATTGAAACTGGAGGAACAGCACTTTTGGACACGACGGAGGGGCAAAAACTGAGCTGTACTTTGAAGAATGCTCCGAAGCTCGGGCGGGTGGATGTGGAGAGATGGGTCGCCTATTGGGAACGGAGGGGACTGTTTTCTTGAAAGCCAATTTTTGAGAGAAGCACAACGATGTTCACGATTGCAGAACTTATTTGCGTACTTTCCCGATGGAATGTTCCAAGTATGAATAGTTGACAAACAAGGAGTTGGAAGCTAGAACCTTCATTTACACAAATGGCGACTTTTCAGGACTTGTATGCCGCAGCTGGGAATTAGGTGAGTATAAGGTATAAAGCTGGAGCTATATCACCGTTCTCTGGCTGACTTAAATCGGAAATATGGCACATAGTGTCTCGGCAAAACACATTCTATTAGCGAAAGTAATGACGCTCTTTTTGCGCAGGTGGATTCCTTTATTCTGGGCCACATGTTTCCATATGGCTCAATGTATTTAGCTCGTTTAGTGCATGAGCTAGGACGTATAGGGATAAGCAAATGAAGCGCAGGCGATAAGATAGGTCGTGGCTGGTAAGGTAGGGACCACTCAGAGTCTACCAACCTTATCTAACCGCCCATCAAAACCAGTGACAAGCGTCACTTTTTCCTATGTATGTACATGAATGAGCAACCGAATGAAGAATCGGCAACCTACAAATTGTAGAGGCTGTTTAAAAACCTAAGTGTGTGTAGTGCTATGATTGAAAAGACGGGAGGCCAGGGACAAGTTCAGCAGGCAAGACCTGGTAGCACAGGGATTTGTGTGACAGATAAGGCTACTTTGTGACATGCTGTAATGCTCTGTATGACAAATCTCGTTGATTGAAATGATAACCGTAGTATCTGATTGGCTAAGCTCTTCACTATTGGTCATAAACCGTCACAAAGTAGCCTTATCTGTCACACAAATCCCTGT
>WSTK01000611.1:0-19905 GCA_019616945.1 Ceratobasidium sp. 414
GAGAAGGGCCAGAAGGAAGTTGAAGAGAGTAGAAGAGCGCATGACTAGATGTGTTAGTTCTGCAGGTGTATTGGGGAGTGGAGACGATGAGGGAGTAGTGTAATCAGCAGCGTCGTTTTATACCGCTGCAGCCATTCAGAACGTCTTCAGATGCGTGTGCTGGGGTCGCCCAATTTCATCAGCTGTTTCTCGGGCTTTCCCTGTTTGTAACGCCACAACCTCTCGGTACCTCATTTCTGAGGCTGTTCATTGTGCTAAAAGAGTATCCCCGAGACGGGAAAAGGAAAACAAAAATGGTGGCCGCTTGCATGTGGCATTGAAATGGTCATGAGGCGGCGCTTGCCACAGCCTTCGTGATGGCCAGCCCTGAAGTCATTCGGGGATGCCTTAATAGTACCGCAATGCAAGGGACGCCGCAATCCACGATTGCACCACACATGGTGTGCTGATCAACGTGCAATGGCACTTATCTGTGCGCGCACAACCGCCTCAGCGGCAATAGCCTCGACGTGAAATCTGGACGCCAAAAATAGCAATCAGGCCGGGTGGCTGATACGCTATTCTATCGAGTTCAATGCACGAGGCGGAGATCCGTGAAATGCTGCCGTAAAACGTTCCCTCAAGTGTCTTTGCGCTCCACCATACTTAATTTGTCTACAAACTGCCCCCAGAGGCGCTTACAATTGAAATGTGTTCCCGAGTGTACAGTAAGTACAGCAAAGTGATGCTACCGTGATTTTGTGCACGGACGATTTCGCGTCGCAATATAGACCCATGGAGTGACCTTGCAGAAGCAAGGTGACTTGATGTTTCGTATGTTTTTTTATTCTCCGGTATCGTTCGTAATACCAATTAATATGGAAAGAGTGAAATTATAGGGCTGTCCACCACAGACCGAATTTATCAATTATGTACATCGTGTTATCCCCTCACCCAGGTCTCGCTTACATATCAACCGTTTCAACTACAACAAGTAAGTGCGTTTTATAACATCAGAAACGAACAAACGGTCGGTGACACAACAGTTCTCGTGCTCGTTGGTCTCTGTCGGACAACTCACCAACTTAAGCATTGGGCAACTCTGGAGTATCCCGGTACAACATCTCCATCAGTTTCGGTGGGTACTGGTTCCCTGTCAGTTCAGTCTCAGTGCTCGCTTGTCGTACAGCCTTGATTTCTTCAGGTGCAAGACTGACATCGGCCGCACCGAGGTTTTGTTCGAGATACTTGACGCCCTTGGTCCTAACAAGACATGCGGTCAATGCCCGTAGTTTATTGGTTAGGTCATGTAGCATATACTTACCCGGAGATAGGAATGATGTCACCTCCTTGGGCCAGCAAATATGCCGGGCACACTTGTCTTGTCGCATTGTGTTTTGCGCTAGTTTGTTTGAGCTTCTCGACCAGTGACAAAACCTTTGGGAAGTTTCGGTCCTAGTATTTAGGAACAGTCTTTCAGAGGTCACCCTCTGGGAGGTCAGCATGCGATCTCTAGCATTAATAGTTCAGTATTGAAGTCCATATATCATAGTATATGAGCTCATAATTTGGCCAGTAATCAGGCCCTTGCCAACCGGAGAGTACGGGACAACCGCAATACCCAAATCGCGTGCTGTCTCAAGTAGGTGTCCTTTCTGTTCAATGTCCAGCGCAAATGGCGAGTACTAGCGGTATGGGGCGGCTGTAGGTTAAATTTTGATATATATATGCGAAAAGAGGCACTTACCTCGACTTGGATAGCAGCGATAGGGCGGACCTTATGTGAACGGCGCAAGGTTGCAGGCGACGGTAGCGAGAGACCAATATAGCGGATCTTGCCTGCTCTACTGCACGAAGTGAGATTTTAGCATGCGTGACCAACCGGCAATACAACATGCGCTCACTTGACCAATTCGACAAGTGAACCCTTTAACTTCCTTCAATGGGTCTTCAACGAGCTGTTTGAATTTTTCTGCAAGCGTCTGTTGTACGCATCTGGGTTCTCCTCCAGCACGTTGGATAATGCGCGTCGGAATGGGCGAGAAAATAGCAACAGCTGGTATGCGATGTTAGGTATGATTCTGTTCACGTCACGGCAAGGCGGCAGTTGACGAGGGCAGAAGAAACTTGAAGCACACTTCCTCGCTCTCTCGAGCTAAGCGCATAGACTGTATACAATGGTGGTCTTCCCGGTCCTGGCCATACCGTTCAGCTAGTATATCCTGTGACTCTTGCTATCGTATGACCGGTCATACAGCTGCCGCAAGACGCTAACGCGTGTGTTTGGCGTGCATGCGCCTCGGCGCAGGCTGTCGGACTCTGCCGAGCGATAAGTTGCCGCTGGCGAATTAGGTAAGTTCTTAAGTCGGGCGTCCTGGCGCATATACTTAGTCATGCAGAATTAATTGGCTAGCATGCCAGTTGCCGCACACCACCGCACGTTCATCTCCATCACCATAAGCAGCAGCTATATAATCAAGTAGGGCGACGCTTAATGCAAGCCGTCCGAGCAGTCGCTGTATGCGCTGATAGCACTCCCGTATCTCGTCTGAGTCCTCGGTGGCCTCCGTAAACTGTTCTATGGCATGACGTTCCTGCTTCTGCGCAATTTGCTAATCTCCTTATCGATGCTCCTTTGGGAAGGGGTTAGCGTGAAAATGACATACTTCCATTACATACTGAGCTATCCTCGTGATAGTGGCTTGTCTCGTTTGCCACCCATACTTGTAGGGGCGTGCCCTTGTTGCCTGCATTGTGTGCCAACATATTTGGCAACACACATGGGCATATACCTGAAATATCTGTCGTGTGCCGCCATTTGAGCCACAGTGCTGCTTGCCGTGATATGGGAACACGCGGTCTAGATTGCCAAGCTCCGGCGCTTGATGGATCACGCGGGGACGTTTCTCAGCGCCTAACTATTTATTCAGACACGACTGGCCCCAACTGAAGGGCTAGGTCCTCTCGCTCCTGGTTTACCTTGATAATTTAAGCAGAGCGAACTGGGATATCCTGTACACCTACACGCGATACGCCTGAAATTCTCCACGTTCTTCAAGTTATTACACTAGATGTACTTTGCGGACTCAACGTTACCGCTGCTGTTCTGGAATGCTCTTCTTTTCTGGCAACCATGCTCGTCGCACCAACTCGCATTCGGGCCCTCTGCGAGCATGACGGGTAGCCCAACAACGACTTGTCAAACTCCTCCATTGCAAACCTCGTGGGAGAAATATCCGATGCCTAAAAACAGGGGGCGAGATTTTGGACCACCCAACGTGCGTGCGTTTTTCTTTAAAAAGTACTGGGATGTAGAGGTCTGCCCCAGGTCCCGCAGGGGAAGGCGGAGAACGGTCAACCCAACCACAGTGGCCGTGGGAAAGTAAGAAACCTCATTATGGTAATCCCCGACGGGTTCGGGTAAGTGGGATCAACCGTAGTTGGCATTCAGAGACCAACACGCAGACAGCCCTGCATCGGAAACGATGGCGCGGGACTTTATTCAGTGGAACAACTCGGCTTACGGATGGAACCATCAGGTATGTTCCAGTCATGCTCGAACAACCCTACCTGACGGACCAGCGACACGCACCCTAGCTCGCGTCCGACACTATCCAAATTGGCTCCGTCCGCACCCGCTCTTCCTCGAGTTATGTTACTGACTCGTCTGCAGCGGCTACCGCCTATTCATGCGCCATCAAAACGTACAACGGTGCCGTCGCTATCGACGAAAATGGTAATCCGTGCGGAACTGTGCTCGAAGCCGCCAAGCTCGCGGGGTACAAAACTGGCCTAGTGGTGACGAGCCATGCAACGGATGCGACGCCAGCAGCATTTGCCAGTCACATATGGAATCGAAACCAGGAAGATAAGATTGCGGTACAACTTATAGGGGATCAGCCGATGGGGAGGGTCACAGATATATTATTTGGCGGGGGGTTGGTATACTTCCAGTGAGTTGCAGTTAATTTTCATTCAAGTTTCATTTATAGCTCATGTTTTTAGACCAAACTCGACCCCGGGGTCCGCTCGCCCAGATTCACGAGACCTTATCTATGAATCACAAGCTGCGGGCGTCCACACTCTGTCGAACCGCACGGCGTTCGACGCTCTTGCAGGCGGCGAAAATGGGAAACTGCCTATGTTGGGTCTGTTCGCACCTCGCGCCCTGGCTTACGAGATCGATCGGGGGACCGCGGACCATGAGTGCGGGGGGTTAACATTAGGAGGAATAGTTGATACTGGGGATCCCCAGTGAGTGTTTTCAGCTGCGGTCTTATTGAGTCATGCACTGATGTTGGAGTGTTCAGATTCAACCCTGCTCCTCTTGCTGATGCTAAACACTCGGCGGGGTATATTGCTACTGCCTGGGCAGAGTACAACGGCTCAGACCCAGACTCGCGCCTTACCGAATTGTTCGCTGAATATGGGATATACGATGCCAAGTAAGTTCTCGACAAAATCACTCCGTCTAATATAAAACTAACACGAGGATAGTACGACTGAGTTGTCTGTAGCCGGAGAACATAAAGCAAACTCGGGGTTTAACACAGTGCACTTTGGACAGTCGCTGAATCGTCGAACAATGTCCGGGTGGACCTCGGTATGTGTGCTTCTCCATTTTCGGGGAGTTAGCGCTAATACGACCCTTTAGACAGGCCATTCAGGCGTTGGCAAGTCCATGCTGAATCATCGCGGAGACCTTGTGCTCATTCACTTATGAACAGACGTCAACCTGATTGGATATGGGCCAAATGTCCACTTGCTGGCTGGAAATCGAGACAATACAGGTCTGGTTCATGCTACACACAGCCCAAAATACCCAATAACATAAGCCTCGTACAGAAATTGGTCAATTCATAGCCGAACAGCTAGGCCTCGACCTTCCCGCGGTTGCCAAACTCCCAAACGATGTACAGAATGAAGGTTGGCTCGTGAACGAAGTGGGCCGAGACAAGGTTCAGGTGAGTTACGAGGATTCGTTAATTAAATTGCCGCTTATTGAATACTATGTTTAAGGATGGACTGCCCACGCGTCGGTCGTACACTCGCCGACATTAGATGTCCGTGACATGGCCCAATGCATCTGAACCTATCTTTTTGTATTACACAAGAGGGGCAAAGGTTATATACGAGAGAGGGGTGGGGGTCGGCGAAGACGGCACTACCGGATACCTAAATAGTACCTGTTGCGCGAAAAGACCCCTTGCTAGCTTGAGACTCAAAAGGAGGCAAGTTCCAGCATTCGCCATCTCCAACTGGAAAAACATCCCCCCCCCCCCCCCCAAGGACCCAGAAAAGCATGGAAACTGAGCTATTCTACTTCGTCCAGTGACTTACCATATGCCGATAGAAATAAATGAATAGCTCCCATAATCAGTGCCAAAACCAGACTCTAGCCTCGCAAAGACTCCCACGCGCCGCAAGTCAGAGAACGGCACATGTTCTGCACAAAGCTTGGGCGGGACAACGCCCCGCGCGGCCTCGTAGGAAATTGGTCAAACACGGGGGGTTCCAGGATAATTCAAGCCAGTATTATTAGCTTCAATACCAGCCAGAGCTCTGGGGAGTTCAACAACATCGATGAGAAACTCGGCAGCAGGAAACACTAGTCACAGTACTCCAGCGCAGATACACAGGGCGTTGACTATCGTGGTTGTCCTCAGAGTGGGAACGTTTCAAATCCAGACAGGGTTAGAAAATCAAATTCCATTTACTTCGTGATTAGGCATCTCGAGGATCGAAGAACTAACGTAGCGGACATGAGATAAAGGTAAAGAAAAAAAGAGAGAAAGCCTAGATTCAACATAGGAACATAGAAGTACAAAAGGGGCATAGGGGGTGTCGCACAGCAACAGAACCGGGTAGGAAATGTAGTATGAACAAAGTAAAAGCGACGGTTCCCCAACCCAGCCAAGTACAACCGTACATAAGAGACAACATCGTTGGGCCATAACTATATTCGTTCCACTCCGGCGGTTTCAAATACGAAGGGCGGTGCGCAAGGTCGAGGCTGAAGAACGGCCTTTCGGGCGAGGTCGGTTGATACGCAGAGATTGGTTGGAAGGGCTAAAAAGAGCCAGTTAGCACCTGCCAATTCGAGCGCGGAAGCAATAGGCGTACCTAGTCAACATCCCAACTCCCATGTTCTCTTTTGCAACGGTCGTAGCAGAAGACTGGATGACATGCGTTTTGCTGACAGTTGGAACCGCAGGGGAATGTGCTCCATCTGCGGCAGGCTTCCGCTTCACCCACCCCAAAGCACTCCGTCGCACAGTCGAAGCAATCCGCTGCTTGGAGGTCTTTTCTTCCGCAACCGCCGTCTTGGGATCCAAGTTCACAGCCAATGACGAGAGGGGAGCTAGGGCAGCAGGGGTGGGCGCAGGCGAAGCCGAGTACACTGAGGTCATTCCCATATTCGAGACGATCGGGGATTCTCGTACAGTACGCGTCGGGCGAGCAGGTGTGTAGCCCGGAGGGAGGTGTGACAAGAGCTGTTCGACACTTTCTGGGTGCGTGCGGATGCTTTTGACCGAGCGGGTGACATCGGTAGGGTAAGGCGTAATTCGGGGCGAACGAGAGTAGCGAGGGTGGTGACGTCTGTAGAGCTCGACTGGCAAAGCAGTGAAAAGATCCTGGGAGTGGTCAATCATTGCCTTGATTGCAGAGGGGTGTGTGGGAGGCGTGAAGGCTAGGGTCGAGTCAATAATTATCGTACCCAAGTTTTAAAGCAAGTAAACTTACTGGACAGTGCGAACCGAGAGAAATCAGTATCTTGCCATATCTCTTGCGAGCGCTCGACGGTCTCGATAGCCTCAGTGCGCAAAGCGCAGTACCGGGTGACCGAAGCCATCTGTTCGTCACTCAACTGAATCCCCACCTGAATCATCTCTGCTAGCTCAGCGATTTGTGCGTCCGGGTCGACAATCATGACGGAGTCGTTAACCTGCGAGTTACTGAAGGCCGAATACGAATACGAAGTAGAACAAGGCAAATCCTCGGCCGTGAACGAGTTAACCATAGACGAACGTGACAATTGAGAAGACCGACGACGATGTCCCTGACCATGAGCGCGCGAACGCTGACCGGAGGGAACCGAGTTGATGGAAGTGTTGCCGAGCATGCCCATAAGTTTTGAGACATCAATGCTAGATTGAGAACCACCCGAGATAGAGGAAGCGTCGGAGCCAGCAATGGAGAGTGGGGGCGTATCAGGGGGTTCAGCGGTGCAGATGAGAGCCGAGGCGCGGTTTCGAGCAATGGACATGGTCATGTTCCCCATGGGTCGAGATTTACGACAGGAGACTGTGAGCGGGCGAGTATGAGGCAGGAGCGCTGAAATGATTCAATTAGTGCAGGACCAGAATAAGAGGCGAGACAACCTACTTTGTGGAGTTCCAATGGGCGAGGCAATTTCCTCCAAACCAGAGTCCTCGGTGGCCAATTTGGCTGCCGCTGCAGGGCGAGGGCGCGCGAATGGACGAGGGGTGGCATGAGAGCGGCCCTTACCCTTGCTCGGCGAGTTGTCGAGGATCAAGTCGGACGAAAACACCTCCTGGGGCTCGCTCTGGTTCAGTTGAAAAAGCGACATTGAAGTCGAGGCATTCCCAAACTCGAGCCGACTGGCATCTGACCGGGCCTCCGCAAGTTCCTTAGCACGCTTCTCCGCCCGAAAACAAGGGGAAGCATCGAGCAGCAGTGTTGAGCCAACCGATTTACGACGAACGCGAGCCTCTCCACTCCCTCCAATCATGCTGACCATTGTGTCGTCGTCACGAGCTGAGACGTCAGACTGCATGCTGATTATGGAAACCGGACGGAAATGGCCAGGTTGAGGTCCTCCCCTGTTGTGCTTGCGACGGCGGTGGTCGTCCCCGAAGACAGAAACTGAACTGATCGAATTCGTTCGGCCGCGTCGCTCGTATCTAAATAAAGCGAATGAGTGACGCAAGTGAACATGTTAGAATTTACTTACAATGACTCCATATCAATCGAATATCGGCGCTCATCACCCACTCCGTCCACCAAGGAGTCATACGACATGAACGACATTCGCCGCTGTTCGGCTGCAGAAGGAGCATACGAGTTGCGACGCTCCGAGAAGTGCGAATTCCGCCGCTGGTCCGAGACGAAAGAGTACCGGCCGGTATGTTGCTCGTAGTAGAACTGTGGATCCGCTGAAACTTCACTGTTGGTTGGAGAGGCCATGATGGAAGGGAGAGGAATGCCGTGCTCCACACCAGTCTGGAACATCTTGTCGCCGAGCCCAGGTCGAGCCAGAAATTGATCATACCTGTCACTGATACCACTGTCAGCAGACTCAGGACGATGGCGAGCCCAAGCGACACGACCGGTGTTGGCACCGAGATTCCCATACGCATTGGCTAGCGAGCTACTACTTTCTGTAGGCAGATGGAGGTGGCGACCATAGCCGCGGTTGTGGAAACTGACCGGCGGGGCATTGGTGCGGCAATAGAAGCTCGAGCGGTCCGAGTCGACCGACATGCGCTTGCTGCGACGGCGACGAGCAGCGGATCTCTCAAGGCCTTGGGTTGACTCTTCGATCATCGTCGAGGCCTCGTCCAACTCGCGCATAAGTGCCTCGTAATCGAAGGGGTCCTCTTGGCTAACGTTGAGCATCTGACCACACGACGGAACGGACGAGACGCTGGCCATAAACTCCTGGTGAGAGTGTTGAGTCGCGTGTGAACTGTTGGAAGACTGGGCCCAAGACTGAGACTCATTAAGTCCGAAGGGATCCGAGGCGACAGAATGGAGAATATTCCCGAGCGAGGACATTGACTGGCTAACTGCGGACTCGTCGCGCGTATGGGTGTGGCTACGGCTAGATTCAGCGTCCTCAGAGCCGGTGTCCAACTTGAACCTGATGGATGCATCGCGTCGCTTTGCGGTACTCGAGCTGCCAGAGACCTTGGAGAGATTAGCGAGCGCAAGGGCAAATGTCGCATTGGCCAAGCCAGACATCGAAGAGGTATCGGCACTGTTCTCCTGGGGTCGTTTTGCAGGAACATTTGTTGGAGAAGGACCGAACCGGAAGTCGAGGTTGAGCTGGCCACTAGACTTCTTGTTCATGGGTTGCGTGAGCTTGGCCAACGCCTCAGCACGGCTGAACGAGATCTCCGCCTCGGTAGCTTCGTCTTGGGCCGTCGGATTCTTGGCCACCACCATCTTGTCTTGCTTGGTCACAGTCGGCACATCATTGAACGAATCGATGCTGAGCTCGAGCTGGTCGGCCATTCCAGACCCTCCAGGACGCGCAGGGGTCTTGAAAGCAGTCACTAAAACCTCGACGAAGCTGTTGCGCGAGCCACCCTTGAGCTGTCCAAGCTCTCCAGTGAAATCAAACGACCTGCGACTCCCCCTCTCCAGCTCTTCCTCACTTGCCTCAGCGGCTTCATTGTCATCCGAGTAGCCCAACCCCGCGGCAACGGCCAACTGAGTCTCAGTTGTGTCCTCGATAACTACACGTGGTATTTCGGGTTGCGGGAGAGGAACATCGGGCGGCATGCCAGGGGATGGAAGTGGCGCCTCGTCTTCGCTTCCGCCTGCGAGGATCACCTGAAGTTCGTCGGGAATGTCAGAATCCGGCCCGTCACTATCCTCCCCTGCCAACATCGAATCCTCGCCCAGTGTGCCCTTCATTCCAGCCCGACGGCGACTCTCGATACGAGTACGCCCAGATCCGCTACTTGACTTGGCTAACGTGGTATTGTTTCCCTTGGTGGTGCGTGGACGAGGGTGCTGGTGCCCGCAAATGGCGCGCGAGCTCAGTGCCGGGGAGAAAAGGTCGTCCGCGTCGGAGAGTGGGAGCGCCTGGGACACGCGGGGTGCAGATAATGATGCAGGCTTCACGAGGGAAGGGGGATTATAGCCCTTGAGGCTGGTGAGAGCTGGCTGGGCGCCACGAGGACCACGGGGACCACTCCTAGTCGGGGTCTCCTCGACCCAGGAAGGGATACGACGGGTGTCGGGGCTGGCCTGCTTGGCCTCCGGAGTAAAAGTAAGGTCGAGACGGCTGATGAGATCGGACAAGTCCGAGTTGGCGGCGTTGACAATATCGATGGCTGCCACCAGTGATGTCAGTATATGCACAGAAAGGACGACACATGCATACGCACCCTCTTCTCCATTGTGCCTCAGCATCTGCTCACTCCACGGGCGCACTCGCGTCGGGCGCTCAGGCGAGGTCGATGGACGGAAAATGGGAACGCTGACACAGCGCCCACTCAACAACGTGTCTTCTCGCTCCTGGATGTATGACAGCCGTTGCTTGTCGACCGTGGATGCTGCCGCTCGACCCAAAGATGTGACATTGGATGCAGCTGGAGGTGCGGCCGTCCTGCCTGATGCGACCGAGAATGTCGAATAAGTAGCAGCAGAAGACCCGGTGTGCTCCTCCGCACGCGCCTCGAACGCACGAACACGGTCTCGAACACGACCTTTGTCGATCTTGACACCTCGCACTTCAACCTGAGGCGCACCATCCAAGGCTTTAGGCTGACTTTCTTCGGCCGGCGGGATATCGAAAAGGCCAATGACCGGCTTGCGAGCCCGACGCCCCAGGTCTTCCCCACGCTCTGTACGACGGGTCCGACCTTTGAGAGTATCTGCCCCAACTCCGACCCACGCTCTATCGCCGAGGTATGCACTTCCTCCACCCGTAGAAGCCGGGACCTCCTCGTGGTGTTCAAATATGATCCCAGGGTTCGCAGGTACGTTCGGAGCAGCGGGGACGGAATCTTGCCTCGACCTCACTGTGTGAGCATCGGACGACGCCCGCGACATCCGAGACTGATGGTAACTGCCTGACGAAATCGTGGACGGCGCAGCGTACGAAGAACCACTCGAGCTCCGACGGTCCCCTCTAGCCCATTGCTCTCCTTCCTGTTCCTCCTCTCGACTGGCCTCGCTAACCCGACGCATTCCCAAGTCGGCCCGTTCGTCCCTGATATGGAGGTTTTGGCGAGCAACGGGTTTTCCAACCTGCACGGTCACGGTGATTGTTGGGTCGTGGCCAAGTGCTCCAGCTTCCCAGCTCTCTCCAGACGTAGTAGTCTCCTCCTCGACAACAACCGGCCTCTTTTTCACTCGCCTCTTCTTCTTCTCCTTCGCCGCCCCGTTCTTCCCCTTGTCCTTCTTGTCTTCTTTCTCGGCTTTTTCATCCTCCTCCCCCTTGACCCATCCGCCGAGCCGAGCTAAAGATGCCATCGACCGAACACTCCTCATTGCACGAACGGCAAACGATCCAGTATTCGACGCGTTCTCCCCAGCCCCAGATAATAGGCTCCCAATACTGCTCTTCTGCGTGGTACCCGACTCCGCATGAGACTCGATGCTCCCCGTGCTAACCTTGCGCACCGTCCTCGGTTCGAACCCAAAGTCAACCGGCGCAGTTTCGATAGGCATGGGCCTAGCCGGATGGATGGGGGAACAGTAGCCCTGCGCGTCGTCCTCGGCCGCAGTGGTATTTATGAATGTAGGAAGTTCGAGTGAGCTGGCGCGTGGGGAGAAGCTCGTGTATGCGGCACTTTCTTCAGGCTCCTCAATATGTTTTGCCGCCATCAAGGCGTTTGGATCTAGAGAGTTGGAGCGTACATGCGCAGGACGATCGAAAGTCGATGAGAGAGAGGGGCCAGGGGCTAAATTAACCGAAAGATATTAATCAAAACACATGTAGGGCAAAGCAAAAAGCTTACACTTCGCCCTCTTCTTGCTAATTGTCCAACGCCACTTGGTCTTCTCGCCACCACTGGGGGCAGCCAAACTCTCGTTGTCGGTCGTATTTCCAGTCAAGGTCCCAGGAGTCATAGTCATTGGCGAAATAACCGGGGCCGTGATAGGCGTTTCGAGCGGGACCTCACGAGGAACGTGCGTGTCGATGGTGAGCCTCGTTTTGAGTCGATCGGCCATGCTACCTTGCGATGTTGCCCTCTTCCGTTCCTGTTCCCCCTCGCTTTCCTTCCCCTTCTCCTCGCCTTTCTCCTTCTCCTTCTCCTTCTCCGCCTTGCGTGCGCCATTCGTTCGGTCACCCAACGCCCACCGAATACTCTCCAGCGTGCCCCTACTTTTCTTCTTCTTCACTACCAGACCGGTTCCAGCATTCTCGTCACTCTCTTTTCGTACCGTGCCGCCCTTGCCAGTTCGAATGCTCCCGCCGTTAAAGGTTCCCCTCACGCTTTCCAGCAGAGGCTTCGAGCTACGACCAACCGTGTCCTTCACCACCTCGACCTGACCGCCGCCAGGATAGACACGCGACTCGACGAGAACCCGCTTATGCTTGATACCAGACTTGGTCTTCGACGAACCCTGCGCCGACGATGAATCAAGCGATAGGCCGGTGGTCGGTCCAACGGAATGGAATTGCCGGTTGTGCTGCGCAGCGAATTGGCGGGCGACGAGACCAGTCACGTGTAAAGAGGGGTCAACGGGTGCCGGTGCCTCGCGAGTGCCGGAGAATAGGTTCTCCGACTGGGGCCGATTCTCTTTCCCGAGCACCGAACGGCGAGGAACAAGGGTGCGTGTTCGTCGTTTCTCCAGAATTGGGCTACCTTCGGCGCTCTTCCCGGGAGTAGGACCGACCAGTTGGATAGAGGGGACGTCGCGCTCGGGCGTGGGAGGGACAGGAGGAAGAGGAGGGAGTGGTGTATAAGTGGATGACGAGGCTGTGTTGCGGGTATAGGTCGAAGAGCCAGATTGTGATGATGAACGAGTCGAACGCGAAGACAGAGATTTGAACATGATGGGCTGTTCTATGTCGTTACAGTATGATGCGTGCGTGTTTGCTACACAGATGGGATGAACCGTTCAATCGTTAATAAACTCTGCGGGCAGGACAATAGTGAGTTGGGGTACATTGGTGACAGGCTGAAAGGAAGAACTTACTGGAAATGGGAGTGAAAAATGCGAGCGTTGTAAACCGTTGCCGCGTAAAAATCGTACAGTGAACTGGTGATGGCTGGACGTCAGTGTTATTGGCCGATTGGCGCTGTATCGTAGGCGTACAAAAGTCAAAAAGCTAGATAGCCTGCTGTATCCGCGTAAGATCGTCAGAAGCTACAAGCAAGCAAAGTAAACGAGCCAACTCAAGGTTGAACAAGCTTGTGGGAACTTACAAAGAACCGTGAAAACAATAGCGAAAAACAGGCCGAGTTGAGATTGGTTTTGTAGATGGTTGAGATACAGCAACGAGGCCGAGGTTGGTTGAACGTTGCCGAGTTGTCGACAGGTGTTGTTAGTTTCTGCGGAAGAGGAAGGCGAGAGTCACGTTAAGGGACTTTAAATTCGTTAGCTTAAGATCGTTGCAACGTCGTTGAAGTCTTCGAGCCAAATCAATAATTACCTAGGAAAAACAAACGAGAAAAATAGAGAAATTGGCATGGGAAGAAGGTTGTGATTGAGCGAGCAAAGGCCTACCTAGTACTTGCTGAACTTCGTCACCACATAGCCGGACTCACACGAAGCAGGTTGTGGTCGCTGCTGGCCGAACACCTTGACCCAAACTAGGCCAAAGCGTAGAGTTGGTGGGTGCATGTTTGGCGACACGCGCTCTAGGTCACGTGGCGGACAGCTTTGACTCCCACGAGCACTCAAATGAGCCCGCCGGATGACAACATAAATGACCTCAACCCACTCATCCAAGCGTGAACTCGGGCTCGCTCTGGAAGATATATACTCCTGGTAGGTTTTAGCTGCAAAAGAGCTGTCCATCAGCCCGAACACTAAGGCGTCTGGTTCCCGCACGGTCGCTAGGAACCTGTGGCGCCCCCCTCATGTTCAACGCGTGTTGGAGCGATACCCGAGCGTTCGATCAGTCATCGTGCCGCTTGTACCCACATTTGCCGGGCAGATCTCGGGTGCATATACTTGGACTTCAAAGGCTGAAATGTGATCGATCACTCCGTCTCCTCATCGAGAGGTAAATTAACCGTGGTACTGATTCCGTAACCCACCACGGCGCCCGACACCAGTGTATTTCAACCAGGTAGCAGTGGCGCCAGGGGGAAAGCGGTTGCACTTGGCCGAGATGGTACATGCGTTATCGCGTGGAGCTTAACTGTCAAACGTGCACCTCCTCGGGCTCTAACCTCTCTCGGAGTCTCCTAATGGCCGAGATCAGGAAAACACCCAAGTTGTGAAATATATAGGACACCGAATCAATTGAATTGGATAAGCTGTTAGATGTTAGTCGGCAAGCTGTCGTGGTTGTGAGCGTCATTTGATATTGAACGAATGTATCTTTAGACTGATCGCCACGGGCGCTCGGTAAAACCGAACCGAACAAAAGAAGCGCGTATGACAGACCCAGATGACTTTTACTATACCCACAACACATGACCGACAACTCATTACATCGGAACAGAAGAACAAATAAATCAAAAGTCCAAACAAAGAAACTGCAATATCTACGAACTAGACTCTACGGAGTATCAGTCCCATCCCTATTTCTCGCTGAATGCAACATCCGGACGTTCTGAGTCCCAAGATATGACACAAACGTCCCGTCCGCTACATCGTCCTGATTCCCGGTCCCAGGCCGCGACCCCGGCGTGTGACTGAACGTCACCCCACGGCGCTCTCGCTCAGGCTCAACAGCCCAGCCCTGAGGAGGGCTGTCCGTGTCTTTATTAGATTCCCAAGCCTGTTTACGCAAAGTGTCCGCTGTACTTTCCTGGTCGACGTCGTCTTCGGGAACCAAGTTGATCGTGTTCGAGCCTCGGAATCCATTTTCGATATCCTCTAAAGGATGCTCCTTACGATCACGCTCTTCAAGCTCTGCAACCAACCGCTAGCATAAGCCCGCGTATCCGCGACGAATAGACACTACTCACCATGCGCCTCCTGGCCAATCTCGTCGTCCGTACGTGTTATAACCTGTGTTGCAACATGCACGTTCACCGACCGGCCCTGCTGAGTCGCGTTGAATGTTGCCCTACGCTGGTCTCGTTCGCGAGACGTCGAGTTTGTAGCGGACGTCGTATGATCTGGGCCCTCCTGTGACGGAAATATAGGATTAGCTACTAGTCACACCGTCGGGAGGCGAGGGGGGGACTCACGTAGACGGTAACTCCCGTGCCGGTGGCCACCTTGACCATCAGTCGCGACATGCACATCTCAATCTCGAGCTAAACCCATAGTTGGCTTCCATACGTGTCTCACATCAAGGACGAAGCTTACCTTGACCATATATGCGACTGGATGAAATTGCATGCTATGAAACCATTCCTTGATGAGCAAACCGCGGCAACACAGTATAGGCGCAAAAACTCACTAGACGAAATCATTTCGATAACTCATCATCCCAATTATCAGTATATCCATCGATAGAGAGACCATGATAATTCGCTTGTTGAACTGAACCAGCTTGTCATATTTCTTCAACTACGGTTAGAATTAGCACTAGAACTGTATAGGAGGGCACAGGACGTGGAGGACTCACGCCCATAGAGACGAGACGTTTTGTGATAATATCGATAAACATCCAGTTTAGAATACCGTCTGTGACGAGGTAGAGGCATTTCTACGCACAACTCCCAGTTAGCCTGACTGACACGGGTTAGGAACCAGCTGCGCACCTCGATGCGATCCCAGACCTTATTGATTTCATGGTACTTGGTCGAAATCTGAAGCTTTGCCGGTACCCAAATACAATACACCGAAATATTAATGCCAGTAATCCACGCGGCGACGATGAATTTTAGCCAAAACTGTGCGAACCAAAACTTAAATTGCCTTGAATTGGATAGAATGGATCAACTTACGCGTTGGGACGGGGTGGGCAGAAGTATGCATATACGATTCACGATGATCTGAAGGAGGAACTGAACCTGCAGCGCCCATGTCCTATCGCAACCAAGAATTAGTTCACCCCAACCGTCCACTCTGACGACTCAGGGCCACTCACGTCAATATCGAAAAATAGAACCAGAACGAATAGCCGATAATCCCGCATAGATACAGCCAGCAGATTATGCCGAAGATCAGGCACCTACCCAACCACCATCAGCATGGACATTAACTCTGACGAACAAAACAAACGGGACGCACACCAAGATTTCAAGCCAGCACATGATTGTATATGCGCTCCATCGTCGAGTTCTTCGCGTCTGCTTGATTGCATGCCAACTGACGAAATACCCGAACCCGATCTACAAAGCCATCACGGTTAGTCACGACTTCGCATTCAGCCCTAAATTCAAGTACTGACAGTGAACCCAAAGGCCAACGTCGCAAGCCTCATATCCCCATCACGGAGCGGCAGTATCTCAACCGGGTGCTCAGTCTTGAAAGTCGGCCACATCGAAACGAGCCGCAACAGTGGGGAAAACGAGTGGGTGGTCCAAAAGACGTACCTGCTCGTTGATCCATCATATATACTGGAACAAGGCCCTGAGTCGGTTGTCGATATGTTTCAAATCGGTTTGCTTGGTGAGAGCGCCACCGACCGTCGAGGTAAATTCGACAGGGCCGGCGGGGGAGATCCATGTGATCCGCCTGGGGGTCGATTCGGGAGCGTCCAGCTCATCAAATTCAGAGTGGCGTGTCCTGAGGCTGACCGTTGTGTTGTCCGGATTTGGTCATAAATGCCGGTCCTACGGCACATTTCTATCTGCGTAGCCACGCTTATTTCCTATTGTGTATCTGAAACGACAAGCTGGGTGTTACAGCCTGCTATCAATAGACGTGACTATGCATATATGTGTTAAGTCAAGAAGTTGAAGGCTACGAGCCATTTGCCGGATCTCAGGAGTCCGACCACTCCACGCAGTCAGGTGCAGCAGGTTCTTACGAGCCGACAATATAAGCTCTTCTAGTCAGCTCAGGATATATTTTTGGTTAACTCCTGGTTTCCACACCCGAACACAGCACTAAATATGCGAAAGTCCCATCTTCCCACCCTACTGGGTGATCCTTGTGCCGCCCCGCACAGGTCGAAACGCGTGGCTCCGCACGGTCATCTGTCTCCCCGCAGAAGGAAGGATCGACATTATTTTTTATTATTTTCTCGACAATTCAATCGTACCTTGACATTCCGCATGCGTTCGGGCTGGGCACTCGTTGAAGTCAAATCCGCTACCCCCGCCGATCTCACACTTATTCCGGAATTAACCTATCAGCTAGGAGCTGTTTTCAGGCAACATTTGATCGAGCTTGACCTTTTCGGTTAGGCCAACGTGTGAAATTAGAAGTGTGTCCCATCATAGACTCCTAATTTGGTTGAGCTGGCACACACTTTTGGCACGTGGCTATTCCCACTCCATCCCACTGATGCAAGCGGTTTTACCCCACCACTTGGTCCATGAACCGTGCAGATTATCTTGTGTATTCAGAGTAGAGGAAATAGAAAGCAGCAATACAGGGAGGTGATATAAGAACATGAGCTGGATACAACAAATGAAGGTGTGCGACTAGAACCACGGTAGCAATAAGACACGACTCGAAAAAACCCACACACTGCCAAGTCTAATTACACACTTCGACCGACACCGGAAGCGTCCTCCGATCGATCCAACCGCGCTTGGTTCCGACCGAGCTGCCCATCGTTCGGTCGCCCAAGTTGGGCCTTTACGAAATTAATGTGTTCGTGCAGCTCTTGACCGGAGAGGACATTCCAGGTGCCATCTTCCTGGTTTCGGACCCATCGGCGGTAGGGTGGCATGGTGATCACTCGAAGCGTACTGCACTGTGTGCCCAGGCGGAGGACTGTTTCGAATTCAGCGCCCTTTTTCCGGAAGGCGGTGCGGTGCAGGACTGTGACGTCGCGAGAGTTGAGATGTAGTTCGCGGAGCTTAGTAAAATGTTCCAAGCCTTCGACCTAAGGGTCCGATTAATTAAAAAATAAACGAGGTGGAGGGTGGTGAGTTCATACCTGATTAATAAAACTCATAAACCTGTCCCTCTTGAAGTTCGCCAACACATGCAACTTCAGGACCTCCAACTGCGGCAATGCCTTGGCAATCACTTCCATCGCATGCCAATTCGCGACGACTACATGGCACTGGAATGATCGCAACGACGCTCCTCTCTCCCTCAGGACATCCAGCGCCTCAAAGTGCTCGTGCAAGAGTATAGGTGACGCAATCGTCGCATGCGTGATCGGCTCGTGCCCAGGCGAGTCCTTGTCCTGAAGCAGATTCCCCAGAACGGGCAGGGATCCAGTAAAGCTCCTTAACCTCGGAGCATCATTTCTGTCCAGGGTAAATCCAGGCGCAGCATTCGAGAACTGGTCTGCCCTTAAGGTAGGCCATAATCTCAATTCCGTAAGCATCGGATGTGCGCGCACGAGTACTGGGATGATATACATCCATTCCTCGGGGATAACTTGCATGAGTGTCAGGCGGCGAAGACGTGGTGCGGTGGGTTTGTGCGCGATCCGGGTGAGGTGGTGTGGGAGAATAGATCTCCCCCAGATATTCAGATCCGTTAAGTTCGGCATGAGAGCGAGCGCATCAGCTTGGATTTTCGATATCTGCTGGACACGGTCGGTCTGGCGTTTAAAGTGGCTTCCAGCAGGGTCGAACCGCAACACCGCTTTGCCCAATGACGGTTTCTTGACTATGAGGTCACACGCCGCAAGCGACCGTTTGCACGACTTTTCAGAGTGAAAGTTGATCGTCTCGAATAAAAGTGGGTGCAGTGATTCGTAAAAGTAGCGGTTGACGCGGATGAGGGAGATGATGTCAGAGAGGAGACATGTTTGGAAAATGTAAAGCAAGATCTCGATGGGAAGCTTCACGATGGGGTCCCTGGTGGCGGCCTTTTTGCGTTTTGCTAGCTGGCGAGGGCAATATTAGGGCGGCGCTTGCGCTCTGAGGAGTTAAGGTGACTCACCAGGCGTTGGAACTGCCGCCACATTACTTGGAAATCCTCCTAGAAAAGAGTTAACGAGGGGACTGGAGTGAGAGATGGGGTGTGATTAATAATCGAGTGTTTGCGAGATCCTACGGCAGCCGAGTAACTAGACGCAGTAACAAAGGTGAACGAAGTGAAATATATATATCAAGGGCGAGCCAAGTCAGAGAAGTCAGAAGTCTGGCGGGTTTGCGCAAGATATAGCCTCAGCTAGTGGCGAAGATGCTAAGTCGGTGTGGTTGGGAACCGAAACCCGGACAGCCATGCCGTGGGTGGGGACGTGGGTTACGTACTCGGCGCTTACCCTTCCTTGGTTGGGAGGTTCTGAACTTGACGACGATTCTTCAAGCAGCACCAAATCTGCTTCTGCATACGCCTGTGAATTTCAATCAGGTGAAGATGTGTCACTCATAAGCTTCTGCTCGGAAGTGGAATTATACTTCCGCTTTGGTAGGTTCCCCCCCCCTCAGTCACTGCTTCTAGATTGTTCTTTGCTCGTTGAACGAGTTGGCACCCTTCGCGTTTAATTTAAGATATACACGCAACCGACAAAATATACAGGACGAACCTGCTTATGCGAGGCTCTTCAAAATTTGAATTTAGCCTGTTTTCAATCAATTTGGATGATCGGCTCACTTAGGGCCGATGCATTCACAGCCAGTCCTGGGAAGAGTATGGGCAACTGGTAAGTTGAACAGGCAATGCATGCTGTGCACCAAACCGCTATAAAAGGTGAGAAAGTTTGAGCGTCTCGCGTAAACCGCATGCAGGCCTTGCATCGAGCTATACACAAGGCTAGGTCGGTGCCCATCAAGCCCTTGATAGTTTTGCAATTACCGCTACTGGCCGTGCTCCGGGCCCCGACACAAGAGTAGCGGTGTATCATAGCCTTGAGGTTGCCCTGAGTTCTCGCCTGTGCCTTTAACCAACGAGGCTGAAAATAATACAAACACTATATATGGTATATATGTCTCGGCTAGTCGTAAGGTCGGGGCCACACAGATCCCACCAACCTTATCTAACCGCCCATCAAACCGAGTGACAAGTGTCACTTTT
>WSTK01000612.1:0-19893 GCA_019616945.1 Ceratobasidium sp. 414
GTACGTGGGTAGCCTCCGCCTTATACGTAGTTTTCCCCCGTTTTATACGTAGTTTGCCCTCGCTCTGTACACGGGTTGCCCCCGTATTATAGAACATATATTTATTGAAATGTTTTTATATACGAGGGCAAGACTCGCAATGTACGAGGGAAACCCCCGTATGCACCCCTCCTAAGTGCCTCCGTATTTGACCAAAATTACGCGGGTGCTGGGAACCCCCGTAAATGGCGCAAGTATTACCCCCGTTTTCGACCCCCACACTTTGCGCGGCTCGGGGGTACACAGTGGCAGCTCCGATTGCTGTGGCGGCACCGGCGCAGGTTTCTAATACAAATGTTACCCCAACTGCGTTGAGCGCATGTAGAACGCCTGCAGTGAACGAATATCATACCCCTGTCCATAAACTTGCTCGTCCTAAAACCCATCGCTGAGCCAAAACATGTTAATCCAAACAATCAGACTCACCCAAAACGCTAGCCACGCGGCTCTCTATTGCATTATATTAAACAAACAGCGCAACGCAAACCTTAAACAGGACACACCCAGTGCAAGCAAGCTATCTGTACGTCAGCGATCAGGCATGCAGGCGGTCTGAGCTCAACGCCACATCAATGTTGCCACCTGAAATAACCCGGTGGGCCTATCGGCAGCTGTGAACGGGCTTGGGGCCGATGTTGGGGGTGTTTTGACGTAGAGTGTACGGCCATGACGCCGGGTAGAGTTTCAACACTATTCTTTTGGTGATTACCGAAAAGAAACCGTGATTTTACAACGCTACGCGAGGGTTAACCACACGAGACCTGTCCGGTTGGGGGGCCATGCAGTGCATGACCGACATCGCAACGGGTTGGCGAATCAAGATGGTGTTCTCAGTCAGGCTGCTGTCGGTTGCCGAAAGCCAAATCAACGTCAAACAACAGCCATGATTGATCAAGAGGTTGCTCGTTTATATGCGTGTGGAAGGGTTCGTGCATGCCTACAGGAGGGTGGTGACAATGGTAAAAAAAAACATGGTATCCAAGCTCGCAAACTCAGGTCCGACAAGGATAACGGAAACCAGGAGGGAAAAGGAGGCAAGGGCACATGTATCCTGCACAGCCACGAGCACAAGTCAAAAAACCACAAGGGGCCATATGCTAATCGCATGTGGGTGATGGCCTACAAGAGGAGCGTGAAAAAAGGCGTGACAAGTCATGGCGCAACGACATCCATATACGACCCGGCCATCTGTACGACAGCCGGGTACTCCAAACCCCAGAATACATACAAAGGCAGCCTTGAAATAAACCAGGACGAGCCATGTCTAGTTCAAGGCACCTGTCTCGATACTCTAGCCGAACAAGTGTCGGAACCAGTCCCGCACGCTGTCCCAAAAAGTACCTCGCCAGCCCGGCAAACGCACAAGGTCGCCAATCCACATGCGTCCCGTACCCTTCCGTATCTCGCCTCGCTCTTTCGCTAGGTCCCCCCCAACGCTGGTAATGTCAGTGCCAGAGCCCATCTGCATGGGATTGCCTTCTCCCTCGAGGTCGACGTCGGCAACTTTGCGCTTGCGGTCTCGTCGTTTGGGTTTGCCAAGCGGCTTGAAACGTGGAACTGTCTGCGAAGTGATATTCGAGGGCAGCATCGCGATGAGCTTGTGTAGTTCGGAATTGGTCAAGTACGCGGGGAACGTCCAAATGCGAAGCTGAGGCTCGTTTAGGAATGCCTCGGCGTTCATACTGTAAGCGCTTGATTGGTATGGGTCCGGTAATGATGCAGGAGGGGGAGGAATTTCGGGGCCACGTTCGTCGAGAGGGGTAGGCGGACCAAGTGAATCCAAGTCTGTAGCCGACTCTTCTGGGGTCGGCAGCGTCATAGATAGTGCTGCGTGCATTGAAGGTGAACTCCGAGTGGGGTCTAGGAATGGATCGGATGAAGCTCGAGACCGTGCGAGTGGAGCAGAGCGGAGCGGTCGTGTGATGGGCGCCTCTGAGGATGGAGAATCCCCATTCCGATCACCATAGCTGGATATCACGTTCGTCGGTGAAGAGTATGACGGCCGGTGGTGAAACGCTCGCGATGGGAGTGGCCGGTAATTCAACGGACGTTCGTCGAACCCAAGAACTCCCTTCATCATATCAACGGCCTCCAGCATAAATTGATTTCCACTAAGGCAGCAACGTTAGTGGTCCGGGCATTTCGGAAACAAGGTCAAGCCTCACCCGCTCTCCATGAATACAGCATCATCTATCTCCCATTCGATACGACCCTCACCGGTCCCACCGATGCTTGCAGGGAGTGTCTGCAGCCTCATGGCAGCATGCAACCCAAGGAAGAAATTCTGTGTACCGGCACTACCGCCTTGGGCGCTGACAAATGTCTGAAATCGTGCAGCCCGCTCTTGGTGCGCCATTGCCCCGCTAGGGTTCGCTCGCGCAGCGGGCGAAAGGGAACAACCGGGTTGGATCGACGATAGATGGGCGCGGAATTCGGATATCTTTCGGAGGCTTTGGGTAACATGGTACTCGCGGCGCACGTTGGCCTTTATACGCCAATGAGTGCTATCCTACACCCATGCTCAACTTGACTCACCTGTAAACGGGTATATTTGGCTTGGTGGTACTGCGAGATACGACTAATAATTGCCTCCATAGCTACCTTCGCATTCTCATCCTGGTTAAAGAAGCTTCATGACATGCGAGTTAGGACCCGAGCCAAGTAAGGATATGAAATTAGAGTTAGCGACACCTGGCAATCGAATGAAAGATAGGAAAGGGGGATTGTCGGAGGAAAAGACGTACAACGCACGGCAAAGCGCCTCATAGTCATCGAGCTCTCTTTGAGTCGGCGCTGGCGGGAGGGATATAGAACTCCGAGACCGGCTGGGGAGCGGTGGGGGGCTCTGCGGGTGTTGTAGACGCCGGGGGCTGGTAACGATAGGGCGGGAGACACGAGTAGGTGGCGAGCCAGGTGTGGGTATAGAGTACAACAGCTCCTCTGTCGGCGGGGGAGATGAGAGGATGCGAGAGTGCGGAGGGCGGTTCGACGACGATGAGCCATACTCCATCTTTCTCGGCGATGCAGAGGGCATATCATAGAGGAGAGTAGACACTGATCCTCTCCTACCTCCATATTGTGAATTGGAAGACGCGTAGCTGGATTGCGCTATGCGGATCGGCGGGGGAGGCGCTCGTTTGACCGAACCACCCCCGACGGGCGACGGGGACGGGGAAGAGTCCATATTTCTCCAGCTCGTTATAGGTAAAAAGCAGTCGGGATAGAAAAGGCCTTTGCCTTAATGGTAGTTGTCGGCGCCGTCGGGGGCACGTTGGCCAGTGGTCGGAGGTGTTGAGCCAGTTCGGAGCGATAATGCCAATATCTCGGTAACGGCGACCCCTGGTACGGAAGAAGACTCGGGCCGAGTAACCTCAGCGGAGGAAGATGTCGCCCGCTCAGCATTCTGGCTCCTTATATCTCTTTCCCCAGATTGCCGTTACGGTAATGATATTGCGCAAACAGTACGTCGAGTTGAACGCGCGCAAACGCTATTCAGTGGACCTTGCCTTGGTCTGTGGAACAAACTTGCCAAATGAAGCCAACCTAGAGACAACTAATCAACACGTTGCCACCATAGCTGGAACGCGTGAGCGTGTTGTGCGGTATACATCGCGTCAACAAACACCACCAAAACTCCACAAGTTGTCTGAGCTGGTGAATTCCGCAGCGCATAGATTCACAGCGATCAGCTTGTAGATCAAAACACCAATATGCGCGGTTAATCTAGTATAATGTACTTCTGGAGATGCTCGGGAATCGCTTTCACCAGTCCTTTGGACTCGAGCCACTTTCGGGAAAATAGCCTAGTTTGATATCTACGTGGTGTTCGGGAGCGAGCCATTAGTAGGGTTACGACTGTAGCTATGAGCTCACCTGTAGGCTCCGTCGCACAGGATTGTCACGATAGTTTTACCTGCAAACGTAAATTAGAGTGAAACTGGCTGAAACCCCTCTTCAGGACGAAATAATCACCCGGTCCTTTCTCGAGTGCAAGCTCACGCGCGGCCACCACGTTCAAACTCGAACTCGCTCCCACATATATACCTTCTTCGTCCAGCAGGCGGTAGACCATTTCGATGGATTCCTCATCGGGAATGTGCAATGCCCCTGCGAGGTGCATTACTTCCGGAGCGAGATTGTCCGTGACGCGGCCTTGCCCGATGCCTAGCTGACCCAGTGAGCTCGCCATGTCGTCGTTGAGATAAGCCAAGGCCCACCCTCAGTGATCGAACTCCCCTCTCGCTCTTTGAGTTTCCCCCCACTAATTATGTAACTATGCAGCACGCTACCAGGTGGATCTGCGAGCCAGCACTCCACCTGTTTCTCGCCCTTTGCGTGTAGATCCCGAAAGTACCGAGAAATACCAGAGAGCGTGCCTCCAGTACCCGTAGCGCAAATAAATGCGTCGACCTGTTAGAACATGTTTGGTCAGTCGCGTTCGCAATATTGGCGCGATGTATGCCTACTTTGCCGCCTGTTTGTTGCCAAATTTCTGGGGCAGTGGTCTCATAATGGGCTCGTGCATTCGCAACGTTATCAAACTGGTTCGTCCATACGGCACCTGGCGTGGATTCAGCAAATTCCTTTGCCTGGTGGTTGTAGTTTGCGGGATTCTCGTAGGCAACTGCTGGAACCGGCCGGACATCTGCACCAAGCATACGGAGGAGATCTATTTTCTCTCGGCTCTGCATGAATATGATACGCTATCGTGAGTACGGTGCATCGACTGTCTCTGCCATAGCATACCTGGGTGTTTGGCATGTAAATCACACATTTATAACCCTTTGATCGACACACATGTGCAAGGCCAATACCGGTATTGCCGGCAGTGCCCTCTACGACGGTGCCCCCCGGCTTCAGTCTACAACGCCGTTAGTGGTTGTCTGGTAATCAAATATTCACATACCGGCCAGACTCTTCCGCATCTTTGACAACATACAAAGCAGCGCGGTCCTTGACGCTGCCCCCTGGATTTTGAAACTCAGCTTTACCGAGGATATCACATCCAGTCTCGTCAGAGAGCCTGCCGAGTCGAATCTAGATGGTGCGTCAGTTTGCGAAGCCCTAGCTGGGTGTTGGCACTCGCCAGGGGCGTGTTCCCGATTGCTCCGACGAAGCCGTTGACGGGAGCAGTGGTAAAAGGCCGAGCAGAAAGCCTAGCGGAGCGTGCGACCCTAGAAAACATGGCCATGTAGGCAGGGGTAAAGGTAGCAGGGGCCAACAAGGAAAGGTAGCAGGGACCAACAATGTTGTATCTGGGACCTGGGTCAAGTTCAGATTTTACATGCTCTTTATTGGTCGGGCGCTTGGGCCCATGGGTCACATGATAAAGTGTTGTGATTTTCGACTTTCGACTTTCCAACCGCCTGCAGGACCTCGCGTTCACTGGACTGTTGTCTATGTATTAAAGATGTCTGATGCCTTAGGAAAGCCTTGGATTGAGTCTGCCATTACTACTATACTTGTCGACCACGCGCATGAGCTGCCTTCACCTCCAAAGTTGCAGGGCCGAGCTCAAATCGTCAAGGTGGGTTTCGGTCGTGAAACATCTTCGGTCCTCTGTCTAACTGTGTTTAGTTCCTGACGTTTCGAGAAGATTATGGGGACGGTCGCCAGCCAAGTGACCGTAACACAGAGCTATGGGCCGAGATAACCGACCGCCAATGGATTATTCCTGTTCGTATCGCGAACGAAGCGACCAACAAGATCGAAGAGTGAGCCCCAATTTTCTCAGATATCTTAATCATACGCTCTAACCTTCGTTCCCATCAGCGAGCAAAGGCGTGCTCTAACTTATTTTCGACGGGGATTCTTCACGTTCAAGGCTAGCGTTACCTACAACTTTGTTGCAGAACAAGTCTCCCTTCCGGGAGGGGGGTCGCGTGTACAACAATCCAACAGAAAGTCACTTGTGCTCAATATAGTTGAGCTTCATTACATCTCCGGAGGCGGACCTGGGGCACCAGTTGCGACGAACTCGGTGACGTTACAGACTTGCCCCGCTCTGAGGGATTGGGAGAGTGCTTTGAGTATCGGTGGTCAAACATTGTAAGTGGATCCACCTTTATCAGAACATAATCTAACCCGTGTACAGGATCAACAAGCAGAGACTAGCGAGAGATGCTCTTCAAGCTGCTCGTGCCTCCAAGACAAGCTCGAGGCGAATAGCGTCAAATTCCGCAGGTAGGACAAGAAACAAGGCCTTGGCCAAAACATCCGTGCCAGTTCTTCCGCACCAATCCTCTTCTGCCGACAAGCTTTCTGCGTTTCGCGAATGGCAGGACGCGTTCTGGGGGGTGAGTCTTTCTATATTGGCCCGTTAGATCTGGCTAATAAGTAATATTTCAGAAGCGTCGCAAGTATAGAGCCATGGACTTTGAGTTTCCCCGAGGGGAATTTGACGTTCCTACCGATCAGCAGGCAGTTCTCAGACAGATTGGAGGCAAGCTTTGAATTCAACGAATCCCATTCGGACCCCAGTTGACGATTACCTTTTTGGTTTCTGCTTTACAGAACGTATCAAGCATGCAACTCAAAGTCAGCCATATGATCGTACGACACGTCTACTTCGCATGTCAGGACTTGGTTACTGATCATTCGAATTACAAACAGCGACGAATAACCAGAACCGGCATCCGTCGGCTCCTGATCGACCAGACGATTTACCTAGCTTCCGCTCAAGCCAGATCCATACGTCGACGCCACTAGATGCGCAACGTCGACCCAGCTCGCCCTCTGAACCATATGCTCCCTACAACCTCGAAGAGGGTCGGCCCGGTGGCAGCCTCGGCAATCCGAACCTCGGCGATAGTGCTGAATACAAAGACGGAGGTGATAAGCCTGAGCTTTCGCAAGGGCGCAGGGCTCACAGTCCGGATTCTGACGAGGGGTCTTCCGCTGGCTCAAGTGCCGCGTCAGAGGTTGATGAAGCACCGGATATGGACGCTCGTGTAAAGCGGGACCGGCAGTTATCGTCTCGGCCAGGTGCTGGTAGCGAGAAATCGCTGGATACGGACGACGCGACCTCAGAAAAGATATTGAGTCTCCCAACGACAGTACGTGTATTTTCACCTCTCCGTGTTGCAGATCACTGGCTCACCGTTATGTCCCAGAACGATACAGCTCCTGAGTCCGGGCCTTTGTTGGAAAAGCATGTTCCACTTCGCCAACCGATTGTTCTTGTGCCCGACTCGGATCCAATGGGTTCGAGCCAAGCCCGGTCACAGCCTAGCTATGCTAGAGGGTCATCTCCATGGGATATCGAGAACTCCCCCCCTTGGCAGCTTCGTGGCGACCAACGTTCTCCCGAGGTGGCAAAGTTAAGCTCGAATAAAGGGAAGCGTCGGTACAGCCCGACGCTCTCATCGCCGTTGCAACCCAGCAGTAGTCTCCCTAATCCCAGTCAAATCTTGGGACAATCCAACGATCCTCAAAAGACATCGACTGGTTCGGGACAGGACAATTCTCAGGAAAGTGCTGCCGCTGCCTCTCTACCTTCACCTCCTCCAGAACACCCACCGACCCAGCCCACTCCATCACAGCCCCACACTCGCTTTAGCCCGAGCATTACGAATGAGCCGGCGACGCACGGCCAGCATAGCGGAAACGCGCAAGCCCCGGAATCGTCTGACACGATGCCGAGGGCCGGCCCAGGAGTTCGACCCAATCCCAACCCCAGGAAGCGCCGTAGATCTCCATCGCGAGTACGGGATGGAGGCCTGACCTTGGCTTCGAGGGGGGGTGTTGCTATTGTAGCACGCGACCCAGAGATCGAGGCTGCTAAGCGGCGGCGATTGGATGATTCAAGCTCCCGTTTGACGCAAGAGCGCGCGGTCGCACGTGAAGATATTTCGGAAATGCGTGTACCGCAAACGGATAACACGAACGATGGCGAGACGAACGCGAACCGCCCGGATCTCAGTGCCCCCAACCCTCAGGATGAGGGTGTCCCCCCGCCGAAGCCACGAGCCGCGCCTCCCCCGGATCCGACTATCCCGCAGGGCGTGATCCCCCACGATCATGATGCATGGTCCGCCCCTAGCTATAGGACCGCCCGCCCGAAGACCCCAGCCAAGCCAGGAAATTCGGCCAAGGGAGACATACCAAATCCTTCGGGAACTACTTCAGTCTCGTCCTCAGTTACTCCCCTTCCAGGACCACTAGGCAGGCAAGCACCCGACAAACCGCGGTTCGCACTTCCATCGCTTGCCCGCTCACTGGCGCGGCGCGCTGTCTCGCCCGAATACCCTCAAGTAACGGCTTCGCAGGTTGCGGATGCGGACGAAGATGTGGAAATGCAACCCTTACCCGCAGTTAAAGTTGAACCACCAACGCCAGCCCGGCCTACCAAAAGTCGAGCATCCATACTTTCTACTGTCCCGTCCCGGCCGCGTTCTAGCATTTCATACGCCGGATCTGGATCTACAAAGGAGACTCCAGCACTAGTTCTCCCTAAAGTTTCTCGGACAAGCAGAGCCACGGGAACACAGGAGGGCCAACCGCGTTCAACGGACACAGATGTCGGGAGCAGCGCTGTAGCCAAGTCGCGACCGAAAGATAAAGCCCGGCCTTCCAAGCCCCGCGCCTCAGGCAACGACACTCGCAATGCGGCTACGAACGGAGGCAAAAGTACCAAAGAGTCAATCGGAGACTCTGGCTCACGACGGAAGCTGTTGGGAGGATTTAAGCCCACAGTATTACCATCTTTGGAGGATCGGTTTATTTCTACTTGGGGTATGTGGTTGGAATCTGTACACGAGGCCGAGTCCTTCTGGCAGGAAGAGGATCCATT
Organism: Ceratobasidium sp. 414; assembly: GCA_019616945.1. Lineage (NCBI taxonomy): Eukaryota > Fungi > Basidiomycota > Agaricomycetes > Cantharellales > Ceratobasidiaceae > Ceratobasidium > Ceratobasidium sp. 414. Next base: position 8,831 of record WSTK01000612.1, read on the forward strand.
GTAGGAAAGGTTATTTCATTCCATATGCACTATTAATATGTATTTATTATGTAATATGACCGGCTCCGACGAGTCACGTCCCATAAATGACTCTTTCCGGCCTTCCACCACGTTGTGTTGCTGCTGCTCGATACTCTTGACACTCACCCCTCACCGCGTTGAGATTTTCTTTAGAAGTCATTTTTTATTGCATTTAAGGGAGTTTACCATGGCAGAGATCGACAAAAACGCCCCAGCCAGCGTAGCAGAACTAACAGTTGTACCTGCCCCAGTCGCTCGGGATGAACCAGTACCGCTATCCTTCCCGTCTATCCTTCGCAACCCCGGCTTTGCTCACTTGAACGTGCATTCTCTTCAACGCCGGAAATCCGCCATTGAAAGTGTCCCACCAAAGGGGAAAGGCGATAAGGATGGCAAACGCCGCATCCGGAGGCAAGAGAACAGTGCGTACGCTACGGTCGAACACCAACTATCACCTCACACCACCATTCCTCCTATCCAGGCCGATTTACCTCCAACCCGCATGTTGTCCAACCGACTAAACGCGACTACGCTGTCCCCATGGCCCAAGTCCAATCGACGTTTCCCGTGCCACTTCCCCCCTATCTCCCGCGTATCAGCTCTGCACCTTCTGCGCCGGCCCCGACGTCTGACCCTGCATCTAACCTCGCGGGAAAGTTCTCGCTTTCCTTGCGTGGGCTGAGGCGTGAGCTTCGGAGACGACGTGGACGAGCTGAGCCACTTGTGCGAGCCGTCGAGGCAGAGTTGGTTGAATGGTTGGCCGAGCCGACCAAGCCTGTTGATGCGAATGTGTACGTGATTGTGAACGGGATTAAAGAAATAAGGCGGTCGGCGGGAGAGCTCGTATGGGACGTGGACCAGGACGGCTTTGCCAGATATGTGGTACATTGTACCGCACGGTGGTATGGCGTTGTGTCGTTCAGTGAGTCGAGCTCAGATCAGTGAGAGCTTGCGCCGTAACACGTTTGGTTCAGGCAAGGAAGCGCCAGATGGCACTCGCTTGACCCATTTGCTTCGTCCTAATCCAACTCGCCCTGACCGTGCGGTCCTTGCCACGCCCCCTACTACGGACTGGGACACCGCCTCTGCGACTGGACTAAGTGCATTCGCGACCGACGCCTCAGAGGTGGAATCACTTGCTGGAGGCGATGTCGACTCGATTCAGGGCGACAACCAAGATGAGGTCGAGTCATCCAACAACATTCCTGAAGCCCTACGTCCCGCGGTCCCGGGATACGTACCTGCTTCGGAAGTGGGCTATGAAGATGAAGCAGATATGTCTGGTGACGACGGCTGGGTCTCGTTGCATGAAAGTGTAGCTTCTCTGTCCTTGGCTCCCGACGCAGACCCGGATAGGACGTTGCGCACAGGAAGACCCACAACAATTAGAGAATTGTCGAGGGAGTCTTCCAGGTCCCCATCTCGTCGCCCTCACTCCCGCCCGAAGCGCAGACTCGTTCGGCCTATCGCCCGAACGCAGACTGCGCCCATCGACGGCAACGCACGTGCAGGGTCATTGTGGGAGTACCTTTTTGCTTAACGAGATCCACGCAACCTAGGACAAGGCAGCGTACGCCCTTCTTTCCCGAGAGTTTGTAAACACGATGATATCTTTCCTTTGCTGAAATGAAACTCGCTTAACAAATGCCAAGCGTGCAAGCCTTATGGGGATGATTCGCGAATGCTCCCCGTGCTCCGGGGGGTTTCGATCATAGGGTAAGCACTGGCTTGTTTGGGTTGGGTTGTATTGATTTGGCGCACGCGCATACAAGGGTGGCAAACTCTACACAATGAATCCCACAAGCAAAATGATAGAATGAGCAGTATGCCTTGGCGTACATAAATAAGCGAATGGCGGTTTGCTCTCGTCACAAGTCCGTTGACTATAATTAAGTGATATTAAAGTATAGGTGAGTTTATCCCTGCTTGGCTGTCCCATAACCTCCGGGAGACAGGGGAGGATTCCAGCGGGCATGAGTACATCCGTTCAATTTTGTTCCGCCGGCAGCAGACGCAACTAGGAAAAGACGGTTTTGAGGGTGCCGCGGATAGTTTTGCATTTGTTCGACGATGAAGAGCTCGCGAGGGATGCAGCAGAGCTACCGCGTGACGATTGGGCAGAGTATGGATCCGAGCCATTAGGACGCATCAAGGAACGAATGTCCGAGTGGGTATCGCGGGGCGACTGGGCAGCGCCATAGAGGGCAAACGCGTTGTTGGTGTTGGTAGCACTGGCGAAGTATTTAGAGGTCATCGTGGTTGGATGGAAATTTTCCACTCGGGTACGTTCGTAAGGAGGTGGGTCCGTAGGTTGAGTGAGATTAGGTTCGTGAGGATACCAGACCCAAAAGCGAAGTTAAATATGGTAATGAGTGAAGATTTCTGCTGAACCGGACAGCACGAGCGGAGAGGACGATGACAAGAGGTCTGGAATGAAGGACTGCCATGAATTCGCGCATAAATACGAAATGCGACAATTGCGGAGCCGGCAAATGAGCCCAAATAACAGACGCAACCTTTATTACGAAATTGCCCCGCCCTTTGTTTGCATCTGGGCATCTTCCGCTGGTGGCCCGATGAGTTTGTGCATGTGATATGTGCCGCCGTCTGAGTTATTCAACGGTATTCCGTGGTGCGCGGCGTCGGTCTAGATCTCGATCTCGACGCGCACGAGCCGTCGCGGGCTCATCACCGCGCAGCGCCTTTGACCGTGCAAGTTGTTTGGGAACAATAATGACCAGAACCCCATTAGTTACCCCTGGAGGTACTCGGCAACCGTTAGATGGATTCCACAAGACTTCGAACTTGGGTGGTACTATAAATGACCGAACGAAGTCGCCTCGAACCAGGCTCAGGCCGCCAAATAGTCGTTGGATTAATTCATTCCTGGGTGAAATCGCGTTAGCCAATCGGAAGCTTTTTATGTGTTCAGTCAGATCGGTGCACGTGGGCCCCAGCTTCTCCACCTCGCCAACATGAAGTATTGGTTCTATTGGGCTTCCCTATTGAGGATTTGCTACGATCTTTCGGGGATCGCTCTCGCTGCGCTATTCTTGGGCTATACGAGGTACGAAGATCCTAAACCACCCGGATCATCGATATCGCAGGGCGTAACATTCTACTCTCTGGGACTGGGTAAAAATAGCTATTCTTCCCAAGTTGCCTGCCACTTATTATTAAACACCCTAGCCATCTGGGTTATCAGCTGCACGAATGATATATTTTTGTGAGCGGACATTTCACCAAGCCTCGTGAGCATCAAGTAATGCCTGTGCTTTATCAAACGAATGTAGGATGGCCTACGACTTGCGGTATTCCAACTCAATCTTTGGGTCGCTTCTCGTGCAGCAAACTATATCATTGGTAATAGTTATGCTGGGTATTTGTAAGTTGTTATCTTCGTAGATTCGACAAGTAGCACCGAACCACCTTTTCCGGCAGGTTATGCCGTGTTCATGGCAGCTATGCCAAATTACACAGTTGACCCGGGTTTATATTTCCTGGTGGCAATGACTGGAGCAAATGCTGGGCTAAACTTGGTTGTATCACTTATATTGTTGTGGCAGGTATTCAGGCTGGCAAAAAGGTCAAACCGACCAATTTCTAGTTACTGGCTCACAAACGCTGGAGATTTATCGATGCAAGCACAAGTCCAACAGGGAAAACCTACTTGGGCTGGCTCTCGCCGGCAACCAGGGCTAAACTTGGTATTCCACAAACAGGCTTTTACTAGGATTTTGAGAAAAATGCAAACTTTCGCTCAAAACAGTCTTTTCAGAAGAGTCAGGTTAGTAAACTTGAGTTGTTTGAGAACGAAATTACCTGTCTTAGTTTGGCGTCTCACCATGCTCCAGCCCCGTAGAGACTATGTCTTATGCGTTTGTTCAGAACGCTTTCGCCCTTGGAGCGATCGTCTTTGTTGTCACGCGAATAGTTATCCTGCTTACCCAGCTGCAAAACGAAGACTTCTTGACTCGCGAAGTGATCCAACTGTGCTATCCAAGTCAGAAACCTTTATCTGTCCTGATCGTGAGTGCTCTATACATGAAAATTTGAAGCCTATCAGACGATGCTTTCGCGGCTGCTAGGGCTACCCAGAAGACCGCAATGCAAAGTCTCCGCTGAGTGAAAGCAATGAAACATACGCATACCAGGTCCTGCTCCAGACTAAATACAAAGTCCCCGGCGAATATGAGTTAAGGCGTGGTGAGCAGACACTTCCAGTAATGTATGGCACGCCATGTGAATGAACGGACTGTCTCTCCACACAGGGCAATGTACTTTAGACGGGGTTTATCGCTGGTATTATCAAAATCTGAACAGAACGAGATGGTATAACCGGTATGAGTGTGGTATGTATAGCTATGGTGACTACGGACACAACAGGAGCCTGACATTGAGGCACGGTAGGCTCCGTGAACTCCATTGAATACATGGTAGTCCCAACGGGGGCGAACGCACTGACAAACCCGGTGTACTATCCGGACCTCTGGTTTATGACGAGACCGGACTATCCGCCCCGTAAGGGTGACCTCGGTACCAACTGGGTGCCACATCTCTGCCCGGCTTTACATCCCTCCTATGGTATGCATGTGGTAACCAACCTCACACTAAGTATACGGAGGTTCATCACATCTCCTGGACTTCGGGACGCTATCCTCGGGTCTAACCCTGTCAGTGAGCTTCGAGCTGCAGGAGTAGTTTTGCCTTTATGTCTAACCTGCCAGAGGCTGTAGAGATATGTCGATGTTGATTTCTACCCATGGGGTAAGTGGCAACATGGCAATTCTTCATATTTTGGGTTGGGCTAATAGTTTCTGCCCGAAAATATCACTTAAAAGCTCAATTCTCAGTCACTCCCCTGAACGCGAGTTCCTCACTCTGTCCGACCCTCAGCGGTAACTCGAGTGCGATTGCTTGTGGTTCTGTTCAATCGCCAAGCGGCTTAGCGTTACATCCCACGACTACTCAGAGGCAGCTGGAATCCGACGCGGAGGGGTCGTATTGCCAGATGATAGAAGATTACCGCAAGAGCAGCGCATTTGATATTCTGGGTTCAATTGGTGGTTTGTTGGCATTGTTGCAAGGTATACATATCTTTTTGTTTGGAAGACCGCTGTTTTGGGGCATGTTTGGTACGCTAGGCCTGTGCTCATGTATTGGGCATAGCCGTGTTGACGAAATGCATATATTAGGGGCAAAGTTGCTGACCCCTTTTGGGATTGTTGGCCAGTTTGCAAACAGAGGATTTCGACAAAGGCTCCAGGACCATTACCATACCCCAGAAGCTCAAGCGAATCCGCCCAACAACGATATCGATATCTCCAGTGCGATACGCATGAACCGCTTCTTGCTTGATTATGTACTGGACATGGGACCTGCAGCTGCTATCCCCAACCCCACCCCCCGCGAAGGCAACGTCGAAACGGCACAGCCAAACGTAGCACCTAGCGATATGCAGGAGCTACACGGACGTAACGGACCTCCGGGCGATGAGTATACGTGAGTGAGCTCGTTCCTAATCTCACACACACACATCACTAATAATTTGGGATATAGACAAATACCGCTTCTGACCATGAACCAGCCAAGCTTTGGGCAACCACCGCCGACAATTGGCGTCTCAGGAGTGGCAGCGCCAAGCAATAAGTGACCAACCAAGATAGCGTATATACTGAGGATGTGAAAGCTTAAAGAAGCGTGAAAATAGTATTAAATTATATCCGAAGAAATTATCTGTCTCATTATACCGCGGCAGGTAAAAGACGTGTCTCGGCCCCAATAAAGGAGAGGACTTTGGTTTACTCCGCACGGGAGAGTATATGCACAGACTTATCACGTGACAATGAATTACGTGAGGAACGCGACCCGTGTTTTCGCATGTCGGCGCCTTCTTGCTTCATCACTCGACTTGGGGTTTCGGGATCCGAGTACAGTGTTCTAGAGACTATTCTTAATTGTACATTTGAACTTTTTCGCGCAACCTAGACTTGCTGCTCTGGCCTGCCAGCTCATTAGACTTCGGGATTTCTTGCATTTTCGAACTCAGCGGAGGCATTTCTGAATAACATGAGCCGCCGAAAACCCATCCCACCCCTATATCCCGAAGACGAGCCCCTATTCGACTCTCAGCCCCCCACGGGCGACGTTCCGCGTTACACGCTGGAGGACCCCTCGCCTAGCACACCCGAGACTCAGCGCTTTAGTCTTCACGACCCATCTCTTGGCGACGCGTTCCCAGAAGTGATGTCATACTCTGCTCTGCATCGCTTTTCTGAAGAAGACCGTGCTGTACTGTCTCCTATTTCTGAACGGCCGGAGAGGCAATCCAGTATGGCGTCGTCTGGTATGAAGTCTGATGGAACGGTGACTCCTGTGGGACGATCCGTGCCAGTTGGAGGAATCTTCAGTCGTGTCATGCAGAGCGTGGAGTCATACCCGAGTCAGTCGGGCTGGAACCATTCGGCATACCCCCAACAACAGCAACAACCGCAGGAACAGCAGTATCCATCGGGATACCATGGTACGTTCAGTGACTAAGGTGTAACGGTTTACTCACCAACCCGTAGTGCCACTGCCGACTGGCCCGTCGTTTGTTTCCCAACCCACGGACGTACCTCAACATTCGACTGGGTTTAGCCAGCCGTACCAACACACTGGCACAGTCCAATCCTACCAGCATACAGGTGCTGCACAGTCTTACCAACACACTGGCGTCACACAGTCCTATCAACATACTGGATTTACCCAATCCCACCAACACACAGGCGCTTCGCAGCCACAGCAATATCAAAGCACGGGTTTTTCATATCAGAACACCGGAGCCGATCTTGATCCATCCCGTCAGCCAAGCACCCCAGCTCGAGCTGCGTATTCGACCTCTGTATATTCGTCTCCTTCTGTAATACGGTCGCGCACTACTCCCGAGCGACCTAACACGGCATACTCTTTGTATCCTTCCCCCGCACATGCTGAGGCTTATGGGCGTTACAGTCGGGCGTCGTATCTTGCCCCGGGGTCTCGGAGTCCCTCCCCGGATTCCTTCCGTGGGAATGATTCAATGGAGTACGATATGGTTCCCGATGCGACGGTGCTCAAGTTTGATCTGAACGCCGCGCAGGATGGGAATGCAACAGGTCGCACCCATGTTGGCTACAAAGAGGCGGAGGGATTGCGGTTTGATGGAAGAGGCGGCGTCGAGCATGTCCCTCAGACGGGCAAGGATGATGTCTACGACGTGTCGTTGGGGGATATGGGGCGGAAGTATGGGGGAGACAGCGACGACGAACCAGGGGAAATTGAAGCTCTGAAACACCACTACGATGAAATGGCCCATCCTTCAGATACGCAACATTTGTGAGTGCTGCATATGTTGAGTGACGCCGTTCAGCTCATATTTGGTTACAGTGGACCTGCTCCTGAAGGCAGAATGAAACGACGCGATAAGACCAAGAAACGTGTCCCACTAACTGCCGGGAACCTTGTTGTTACCTTGGATATTCCGGAACGATTGGTCTTACCCAAACGAGGCAGCGAGGAAATGACGTCCACGAGGTACGTCTTTGAATTTATTCTCACTATTTTACCGCGTAACTTTCCTTTCTGTAGGTATACGGCTGTTACCTGCGACCCAGATGATTTCGAAGCCAATCACTTCTCCCTACGACAGAACTTGTATGGCCGTACTACAGAACTCTTCATCGCGATTACCATGTACAATGAAGACGAGGTGCTATTCTGTCGGACACTATACGGCGTCATGAAGAATATAGCCCACTTGTGCTCGAGGCGGGCAAGCATGACATGGGGACCCGATGCTTGGAAAAAGGCCAGTGGCCCTAGGAATTATTAACACAGCTATACTGAAATAAACGAGCAGGTCGTAGTCTGCATCATAGCAGATGGGCGAAAACATGTCCATCCCCGTGTATTAGATTGTTTGGCTGCTCTTGGAGTATATCAAGGCGACGGTTCGTCCTTTCGGTTCTTGCCTGGGCGCTCTAATCTGAGATCCCTTTAGGCGGACACATGAAGAACTTTGTCGGTGAAAAGGAAGTGACTGCACATTTATTCGAGTACACAACGTCTGTGGCTCTCGATCCCGAACTGCAGTTCAAGTACCCTGATCCAGCCAAAAAAGGTGGACCAGGCGTGGTGCCATGTCAGATCCTGTTCTGTATGAAGGAGAGAAACAAAAAGAAGATCAACAGTCACCGATGGTTCTTCAATGCGTTTGGGCCATTGCTCCAGGTGAGCCACTCTGACATGCGTAGATGACCAGGACTGAAATATGACATCCAAGCCAAATGTGTGTATACTTCTGGATGTCGGAACGCGACCCAGTTCAAAGAGCATATATCACCTTTGGAAAACGTTTGACGTAAACTCAAACGTAGGCGGAGCTTGTGGAGAGATTGCGGCCTATAAAGGGAAACGATGGAAGGCTCTGTGGAATCCGCTTGGTATGCACAAGTAGTCTGCAGTTGCCAAGAACTTACCCCGATCACCGCAGTTGCTGCCCAAAACTTTGAGTACAAGGTAAATACCCGCGTTCGTAGTCCGACCGCCAACACTGACGAAGGCATATTTCAGACTAGCAATATCTTGGATAAACCGACCGAATCTATATTTGGATATATTTCTGTCCTGCCTGGAGCGTTTTCAGCATACAGGTAGGACTTGTTTGACTATTTTATGAACCGGGCCCACCTACACTTGCTTAGGTACATCGCCCTCCAAAACGACGAAAACGGGCGAGGCCCACTCGCCTCGTACTTCAAGGGTGAAGTTCAACATGGTCGCCAACAAGATATTTTCACCTCAAACATGTACCTCGCCGAAGATGTGAGTTTTCCGAGTTGATTTCCTTACACCTATGACTGAGACCACCGTGATAGCGTATCTTGTGTTTTGAACTGATAGCCAAGAGAAATGCCAGCTGGTCTGAAATCCCGAATGTAGCCATGATTTATTCTAACAACAGCCTCGTAGGCTGCTCCGTTATGTGAAAAGTGCGGTTGGAGAGACCGACGTTCCAGACGCGCTGCCAGAGTTTATTAGTCAACGGCGACGATGGCTCAACGGTTCCTTTTTCGCTGGCGAGTGCACACATCCCGGCCTCTTTCTGGGTGCTTACCAAAGTGGAACTTTTCAGCTGTATATTCGATTGCCCACGTTTCTCAGATCATGCAATCTGGCCATAGCCTCACCCGAAGGATTGCATTACTGGGAGAGACGTTTTACAATTTGATCGGATTGGTCACTGCTTGGTTTGCTATCGTGAGTTTGTTACAAACGACCAAGGTACTTCAGCTCATTCCTTTGGATAGGGCAACTTTTATATCTTCTTCGTCATCTTGACCTCTTCCCTCGAAGATCCGGCGTTTGGTATCCGGGGTATCAAGTTAGTCAACTTGGTTGCCCAGGTACGTCGTGATACTAGTTGAATGCGGGATTATATAACTAAAATACAATCCAGTACAGCTATGGTGCAATCACCATTACCAGCTTCTTGATCTCCATGGGCAATAAACCCCGTGCCGCGCCTTGGAAATACAAGCTCCCCGCAATCCTTTTCGCGATCCTCGCGGTCTACCTTATCATCTGCGGCTGCCTGTGCACTTACAAGGCTTCGCTGAGCCCTGGTGGCCTCAACGGGAAGATGTTGCTTTCACTACTCGTCACCTACGGAGTCTATTTCCTGTCTAGTCTGCTGGCTTTCGACCCATGGCATCTTCTCACTAGCGCCATCCCATATTTCTTGCTTGCGCCACTCTACATTAATATGCTTAACACTTATGCCTTTGCGAATCTTGACGACGTGAGTCCAAGGTTTACCCGCCTGTGCTCGTACTAATCCGATTATAAGATCTCATGGGGAACGAAAGAAAGCGGGAACCCACATCTCGATCTTGGAACTGTACAGGCCACCAAGGACAACAAGGTTGTGGAAGTCGAGTTGGACGAGGCACCTGCGGACCGAAATAGCTCTTACATGGACGCGCTGCATCGGCTGAAAATCCGCAAGCCGTTGGCTGCTCGCAAGGGAGGCTCGACCGCCGCTGAAAAAGAACAGGCGGCCAAGGATTATTACGCGTCCGTACGAACGAATGTAAGTAGTTGAATCGAGTCTCCACGGTCGTTTAACCAGGGTGATTGTTCGTAGGTATTGCTGGCGTGGGTATTGTCAAATGTGAGTTGATAGATCTTGTTGCTGGAAGTAGTTGGGCTGAAACATGGGAATAGGGTATGCTTGCGGCTGCGATTCTATCGGGTGGCAATCCTTCGTCCACGTTTACGCAAGGGATGGGCGATCATGGCAATGCCGATAAGACGCGCGCATACATGGTCTTTATATTGGCATTTGTTGCGATTATGAGTATTGTCGTAAGTCTTGGGTCCTAGCCCTCCAGAACGCATGTACTGATATTAGGTTACCCCAGCGATTTACTGGGTCTACTCTATACCTCATTATACGGCTGTTTACTTCCTAGAGATTTTATTTGCCTCATTTTCATTTTTGTGTCATTTACGTATTTTTAGTTTACATCAATGTGTATAACCTATATTTTACCTCCCGAGTTAGGTGTAACGGGGCGTGACAAGGAGCCACGGCTGTCCACAACTTGTAAATAACTTTAATTCTTCTCGCCAGCGCATGATATGCGACGGTCAATACAATATCGACTAGTGTTGGCGGCGAGTGCGAGGGCCTCGGCCCTCGCTCGGACGCGCCCTCGAAACTAGTGCTTCTTTGCACCCCGAGGGTGACAGCGAGGGTGGCTGAGCGTCAGAAAAAGGGGTCCATTTTCATTTAGGTGAAAAGAGTTGTATTTAGTGCTATGAAAGAGCTTATGGGACTTATGTCCCCCCCCCTTTCATGTATAGGAATGACAGTAAATTTATCAGGCAATTTATCGAATTTAGTAAACCCCCCAGGCTTTATAAGATTGGGCTGAATTTCAGGAATTTAGTGAATTTAGTGAATTTAGTGGATTCAGCAGATTTAGTGGATTTAGTGGATTTAGTAGATTTACTGAATT
>WSTK01000613.1:0-19883 GCA_019616945.1 Ceratobasidium sp. 414
GTGGTGCCAATCATAGACGGATTGGCGACGATCCTAGCACTAAGTCCAAGCCACCAAGCCACGAGAAGAGAGAAAGACGCAAGGAGAGGGGCCAGAGGCGCCCAAACGAAGAAAAAAAGTTGGGGGCTTGTTACGCTAGTAACAGCTCACAACACATGGAAGGAAAGGCCGCAGCAGTAGAAAAGATTCCATCGGAGTTTAAAGACTTCACCAACGTCTTCAATGCAGAGAAATTTAAAGAATTAACGCCACACCAGAAACACGACTACGCCATAGTGTTCAAGGAGGGAATGTTGCGAGCCTCGCATTCTCGCTGGGTGTTTCCTTGCGTCTTGACTTTAGGTCTCTTGGATGGTTGATTCAGGTATGGGATCCTTGATGTATGCGCCATATATGCATAGTAGTCGAGTGGCTAGCTGCTTTAAGCTACTTGCGACGAGGGTTGATGAAGTGGCTTCATGCTGTAAGCTGCGAGATCCTTGGGAGGTAGGCACTGGGATGCTTTAGTGAGAGGGTTGCTAGCCCTATAGTGCGACAGTAAAGTGACATGGGTACTAAGCATAACACAGGGGAGTATCCCCCCTGTGCACCCTGGGAAGGGTGACTATAGCGAGGAAGTGACAAGGCGAAGCAAGCTGAGGAACTCAGGCTTGCTTCATCATCTATTTATACTAAGGACATACATCTGAGTCAAACTGAGAGGAATGGCAGATGCTAGTCATTTGACATGCAGAGCTGCATTCATGTGCCGATCCTCCAGAGTCATACAGAGTGGTGCCAATCATAGACGGATTGGCGATGATCCTAGCACTAAGTCCAAGTCAACAAGCCACGAGAAGAGAGAAAGAAGCAAGGAAAGGGGCCAGAGGCGCCCAAACGAAGAAGAAAAAGTTGGGGGCTTGTTACGCTAGTAACAGCTCGCAACAGGGAACAGAACTACCCAGACCCACTAAAGCCTACCCTGTGTTGCCAGACCAACATAAAACCCTAAAGGAGTTTATCGATCAAGAACTAAAGGATGGGAAAATTCAGCCCAGCAACTGGCCTACCGCAGCACCATGCTTCTACATCAAAAAGGCAGATGGATCTTTACGGCTGGTAATGGACTCCTGAAAGATTAACGAGATAACAGTCAGCGACCAATTCCCTATTCCCTTACAAGAAGACCAGTGGTTCCAGTACTGGTTCGCGTTCATCCTAGCTGCTGTCGTCGAGGGTGAGTATCCGGGGTTGTTGGTTTGGAGAAAGGGGTTCTGGCTCCCTTCATGGCATGACCGCTGGCGTATTTCACTGAGATTGGACTGGGAGATGAATTCCTGTGAGGGTGTGGTAGCACGTTCCTTCTCCTTCTGGGAGGAGGATTGATCCCACTCCCACCGCCATTTCTTGTTCGGGCCCAATGCTCGGTTGGGGGATGACTCGTACCATCAAGGGTTGTTCGATTTGGATGGTTTGGTCTTCTTTGGGTAGTGCTCCTGGCATCGACTGCTGAGATGCTCTTGAGGTTCTTCCTGTGACTTCTTGTTCGGTGGGGGTCGTTGGTGTAGACTGCTGCTGTAGTGAGGCAAATGCTTCCCCCAGGGCCAATCATATTTGGGACTGGTATCGTGTTCCATAGTTGTGTTGTGATCCTGTGTTGGATCTGTGTTCTGACATGTTTGCTTTGATTTCCTTTGGTGAGAGGATTGCCTCGGGGTATTCTCCAGGTTTGCAAGGAAGCTTGCTTCACAATGTCAAGACCTGTCAGGATGCAAAGACGGGAAGTGCTAAGGTGGCGAACGGGGAGCAAGTGCTAGCACTGAGCCTTGGTTTCACCCGTAGATGAGGGCTAGCCACTAGATATGTGGTACGAATGGGGGTCGAAGGCAGATAGTAGTGTCGAACAAGTGATGTTTGACCCACATGGGCAGTTAGGATCCCTAGGATACCTAGTGGATTCAAGGGTGTTCGAGAGAGAACAGTAGCGAGCTGGTGAGCTTCCAGACTGAAGTCCTGAAGGGACTCTAAGTAGAGAGAGATGACAAGGTGAAGCAAGCTGGAGCATCCAGTCTTGTGCACTGCTGTATATATCCTATGTAGAAGTGCGAGTCATTACAGCGTGAATGGCAGAGGCTGTGCGTTGGCACAAGACACGTGTACACAGAGTCATTCCTGCACAGCTGAAGCTGGTGCATACACCGAGTCTGAGAGAGTCCGAGAAAGCACACGTGGCCTAATGCCAGTGGCAAGTAAGCTGAGCCACAAGAAAAGTTGGGGGTTAGTGCAAGAACTCCCAACATTAGAGTCCCTTAAGGACTTCATTCTGGAAGCTCACCAACTTGCCGGTACCTTCTCTTGAACCCCTTCGAATTGGCTTGGTCTCTTAGGAGTTCTAGCCACCTGCACTTGCTGGGCATCCCTCGTTCGGCATCACTGCTGACTCTCTTGTCTCGCCAGAACCCCGTATCTTGTGGCTGAGCCCTATTCACAGGTAAGGTTGCACACAGGTACCGACACTCACTCCACATTCACCACACAAACACACCTCAATCTCGTGTCCTGACAGGTCATGACAAGGATGGATGCCAGAGAAGTCTGGGGCTGGACCCCCTGTGAGTCCAGGGGACTCCTTTAGGTCCATTTCCTGGACTCCATTGATCACATCTGGACTTCTCTGATCGTTTTAGAGCCCTTTTTACTTATATGATTTCATTTCAGGTTAAATTGTACACCTTGGATCTGGACTTTAGTGACATCCAGATGGGACTGAGGAGAAGTCCTGTCAAGGATTTTAATGGAGTCCCTGCAGGGGTTAGGTTAAGTCCCACGACTTCCGACAGTACGACACTGAGGCAAGCATTTGTGGATTGCGAGAAGGTTCAGAGCAAGGCAATGGGGCAAGCCTTTGCATTGCCCGTTGTGGATGTCCAGCAATTCAACATGACGTGACGTCTCAGCAAAATCAACCAATTTGTCCTGCTGCACATGACAGCATATAGCCACGACACCGCTTCTCCACCGCCCACAATGCTTCTGCTGCACCGCCCCAGGAAAGACACATGCATGCGACATGCAGATGGAAATATGGATTGTCCATGTGACCAGAACTGGTGCATGTTTGTTTGGTGTGAAGAACCTTGACAACATGTGGACATTGTTGGGAGTTTGTGTACTCACCCCCAACCTTTCTCATGGCTTGGCTTACTCACCACCAGCATTAGGCCACATGTGCTCTTCTCAGCTTCTTGGACTCTGACTCGGTGCACGCGTTAGCTTCAGCTGCGCAGTATGACTATGTGTACGTGCGTCTCATGCCCAGTATGACTATGTGTACGTGCGTCTCATGCCGATGTGCAGCCTCTGCCATTCACACTGTATGACTCGCACTCATGTACGTAGTATAAATACAGTGGTGTGCAAGCCTGGATGCTCCAGCTTGCTTCACCTTGTTGTCTCTACCCACCTAGAGTCCCTCTCAGGACTTCACCCTGGAAGCTCACCACCTCACCTCTGTTTTCTCTCGAACACCACTTTACTCATTAGGCGTTCTAGGAACCTTACTTGTCTATTCCTCCCAGGCCTCTATCGTCCGACACACCCTTGTCTTCTAATCAAGTCGCCGTATCTCATGGCTCAACACCACTCGAAGATAACGCACACGCACACGTCTATCTTGGTTTATCTCGTCAGCCACCAATAAACAAGAACATGTGATCGATCCTTTCCTCCTCAAAGGAATGCATACGTCCACTTTCGCCAAGAATCACAACATCGAACTCACGTCCAGACAGGTTGTGACATTGTGAAGCAAGCTTTACGGCGAACCTGGAGTTAACCCCGTGGCTATCCTCTCTCCCAAAGAGATCGAAGCCAACATGTCAGAACACGGATCCAACACGGGATCACAACATAACTATGCAACATGATACCAATCAAGGATCCGAGCAGCCATTGAAGGAACCTTCGCGGGCATGCGAGGATCAACACCCACCACACCCACCAAGCAAGACATTGTTGACACTGGAAGAACTTCAAGATCCTCACAACGGTCAATGCCGGGGGGACTACCCGAAGAAGATGATCAAACCATCCATGTCGAGCAACCCTCGGTGGTACAAGTCATCCCTGGACTGAGCGTTGGACCAGAACAAGAAATGGCAGTGGGCACAGGATCCATCCTCATCCTGGAAGGAGAAGAAATGCAATACAACCATCTCGCGGGAATACATCTCCCAGTCCGATCTCATCGAAATACACCAATGGTCACACCACGAGGACCAGAGGAACCCCTTCCTCAAGAACAACCAAGAATTCTCACCCTCAGCAACAGTGAGGATGAACACAAACCAGTACCAACTCAGCCTCAACCAACTGCACGTCTTCCCACTGACCCTGAGCCCAACCTTCCGGAGATCCCAGAGGTCGTCCCACCACCGTACAGAGCGCCAGCCCGCTGACAACCAGAATTCGACATAGCTACCCTGGAAGCCGACCCTGACTACCGAAGATTTGTTGCGCTGATGCAAGCCACCCTACGACCCTTACTACCTGAGGTCACAAACCAAGTCTTAAGCAGAAGACACATCGAAGCCATCGCACAGAATATTGAGGAAATCTGAAATCGACAAACAGCCTTCAGTACTGGAGCAACAGAATTAGCTCAACTTGTGCAACGAGTTCAAACAGAAGTAACCAAGCAGCCCACAATAACCACCAAACCAGCCAGGAGAACGCTCGAACCCAGACACAGGTAACAGCCATTCGAAATACCCTCCAGGAAGTACCAACATGGGTAAACGATCTACAACGAGGAACCAACGTGGTTCTCAGAGCCATCGCGGGAGCAGTAACTGAACTAAGGAAAGATGGAGAACTGACCCAAGAACTCGTACAAGCACTCAATGGAAGGATCGACCAGCTGGAGGAACACCTCATTCAAGGAATGAACAACGTACCCTTCAACGAGCCTCCCCTGGACCAATCCACCAAATGAAATATACGCCGCCCACAACAATCACCAAGTCCTCCTGGATCGCCCGACACCCACTGCTGTCGCTCCAGAACCCCACAACGATCAAGATGGGACAGGGCGAATAGATCCCGCTCCCCTGAGGAAGAATGCATTCCAAAAGGAGCCAAAACCAAGAAACCAGAAGCTTTTGAAGGAAAGAAACGGGATAGTGAAGCAGAGAACTTCCTAATGAAGATGGAACTCTACTTCCTTGAATACCCCAGAGCCTTCCCAGACCCCAAGAAGATCTCCACCACACTATCCAACATGAAGGAAGGACCAGCATCACAATGGGCGAAACCCCTACTCAAGAAAGTCCTAGAAGAAACTGAACACGAAACCATAGCATCATGGGCCAACTTCAAAAAAGCTTTCCTCCTGGCCTCTGGAGACCCAATCAAATGAGAAAGGGCCACAGAGAACATTCAGAAACTGGTACAAACTCGATCTGCAAATGAATATGCCTCCAAATTCCGAATTCTTATGGACAAACTTGAATGGGATGAGAAAGCACTCATCGATCAATTCAAAGCAGGGCTCAAGAACACCGTCCGAAGGGAACTATTACGAATGACGGTACTCCAGGACATATCAGCCCTGACCCTCGAAGAATGGATCGAGTATGCTATCCGCACCGATGACATCCTTTTCACAACCCAAAATAGTGAAGAAAACCGAACAAAGGGCAAAGCAGCCACCGTCCCTAACCCACGCCAACCACAACCACAAAACCAAGCAGTACCAAGAGAAACCATCGAACGAAGGAGGAAGGAAGGAAGATGTTTCAAATGCGGACACTTGGGGCACATCAGAGGAGCATGTCGTTCAGGGTACCACAAAGAGGACCAACCCCAAGGACAAAACCCCTGAAACGACTCCCAGAAAGAAGACCCTAGAAGAAAGGAGAAAGCTAGAGAAGCACACGTCAAAGAAACCAAGAAAGATGATGAGTCCACAGCCTCAGAGTCGGAAAACTAATACGGCCTACCGCACCTGTGTCTGTAGGCAAGGAAAACCTAGATCGTGATGTCCAGCATGTATATTATCTAAAGAAATCAAATGATGATCCCCACTGCTACATCACAATCGAAGGAATCATGGAACCCACTCTCACTCTCATCGACTCAGGATCCTCATGAAACTTTATCGATATCAAATATGCTCGTAGAAATCACATTCCACTAATCGAACTCACACACCCACGAACCATCATTGCCATAGATGGGAACGAAACTGCCCAAAAAATACACGTGCGCGCCCTCATCACTTTTCAATTAGAGGGACACACCTTCAGGAGCCAATTCTAGGCCATGCCCTTAGGGGACACCACTGCAATCCTAGGGAAGGAATGGCTCATGGAACACAACCCAGACATTTCCTGGAAAACCATGGAGATACGCTTCAGGGAAGAACACGGAAAAGCGGCAAGAGAAGCACCAGACGAAACCCCTATTCCACCCAAGTACACCAACTTTGCCGATGTCTTCGACGCAGAGAAATTCAAGGAGCTACCGCCGCATCAAGACCATGATTGCGCAATAACATTCAAGGAAGGAACAAAGCTCCCACGACCTGCAAAGCCCTACCCTATGTCCCCAGACCAAGCGAAACAACTCCGCGAATTCCTAGAACAAGAATCACGGGATGGGAAAATCAGACCCAGCAAGTCGGAGATTGCAGCCCCTTGCTTTTATGTCAAGAAACAAGACAGTTCCCTCCAACTGGTAACAGACTATCGGAAAATCAACAACATCACCATTAGCAGCCAATTTCCCATTCCCCTTCCCAAAGACCTGATCGAGCAGTTATGAGAAGCCAAAGTATTTACCAAACTGGATCTATGATGGGGATACAACAACATACAGATCAAAGAAGGAGATGAATGGAAGACCGCCTTCCATACCAAAGACGGGTTATTCGAATACGTCATCATGCCCTTCGGACTCAAGAATGCACCCAGTATTTTCCAGCGATTCATGAACAAACTACTAGCTGACTTCAGAGGGGTTTTCATCATTGTCTACCTGGATGACATCCTCATCTTCTCAAAGAACAACGAGGAACACATGGAACACGTACGTGCCGTCCTAGAAAGACTTCGCCAAAACCACCTCTTCATACAACCAAAGAAATGTCATTTCAGGGTCACTACCATGGACTATGTTGGACTAGTCATCAGCCCGGAGGGAATCTCCATGGACAAAAGCAAGGTTCAAGACATCATCGACTGGCCGATTCCAAAAACAGTCAAACAAAACCAAGCTTTCCTAGGATTCTGTAACTTCTACCGGCGATTCATTCCTGATTTCAGCCTCATAGCCCGGCCCTTACACAACCTGACGCAGAAAGGAAAACCCTGGAAATGGACGAATATTGAACAGGAGGTGATACAAGCCATCAAAGACACTGTAACAAAGGAACCAGTCCTCGCACATCCTAACCCTGAGAAGCAATACATCCTGGAAACAGACGCATCAGGCATAGCCATGGGCACCATTCTCAGTCAATACCAAGAAGACGGTACACCCCATCACCTTTCTGTCTAAAAGTTTCAACCCAGCACAATGTAACTACGACACATACAACAAGGAATTATTGGCAATCGTAGAGTCCCTGAAACATTGGAGATTATACCTCGAGGACACTAAGATTCCAGTCCTCATCTACACTGATCATTGAAACCTACAGTTTTGGAAAGAAGCTAGGGTCATGGATCAAAAGCACGCTTGTTGTGAGCTGTCGTACAGCCCCCAACTTTTCCTCTTGCTTCTTTCTCTCGGGTGCCTCCGGCCCCCCTTTGTCTCGTGGCTTGGCAGTGCTCAGTGGTCTACTGCCTGGGAATGGCGGGCGACTCACACCTGTACGCGTGACTCTTTCTGTTGACTTGCCTTGGAATGGCGGTTGACTGTCATAGATAGATGACTCACCTGTACTTGCGCAGTATATAGAGAGCAGAGAACAAGCCTGGTAACCCCAGCTTGTTCTCACCTTGTCCCACTTTACCTTTGCACTAAGGGGTTAGCAACCCTCTTACTTAAGTCTTTCTCTCCAAGGGTCTTGTGGCTTAAAGGTACTTAGCCACTTGACCACCCCTCGCACCCCGCAGCACATCATCACCAAGTCAAGTAATCTTTCGTGGCTTAACTATAAGCCTTATACGCCGTGGCCATCTATCGTCCCAAGTCTACGAGGACCTCAGTCCTACCTTACCATGTTTAAAGGAACCTCCGTGTCACACTAGTGACCCTATGGCGAAGGCTCGTAACATTGCGAGAACAAACTTACACCACAATGGACACAAAACCCACACAAGCAGCAGACAAGGCTGAACACGCCTTCTGGAACCCGGAAGGAACCATGATCCTGAAAGAAGACTACCAGATTACTCCTCCGGACTTTGCATGAGAATGTCGTCCGAAAACCGAGAAGAACCCAGGAGGAACCCACCAAGGGCGGCAACATCGAGACAAGTAATCAGGGAGCCGGTCATACTATCAAGGGCGGCCTCCAGTGCCTCCAGAAGATCCGTACCAGGGGGGCTGCCAGAGCAAGACATATCAGAAGCACATATCAGCGAACTACCAAGTCAAACCGGAGTAAACCCCGAAAATGAGAACCCGAACCCTGCCCTGGAAACCGAACAGGACGACACTATCACCATCGATCTCAGGGAGGACAGGATGCCCAGGAACGCAACCCCCGGGCCCTCTGGAGAAAGAAGAATGCCAGGACCAACACCGGTGTCACACACGCCCACGGCCAGTAGTGCATCAGAAATGGAGGAAGAAAGCAAACCAGAAGTCCTACACCCACTCTCATGCACATGGGTATGGAATAGGCAATTATGAGAAGAAGGAGCACCAAGAAGGCTTCACGCTCCCTTACCAGCCGCAGAGGAAAGGGCTGAGGAACCAGCAGTGCCACCATACGTACCTCCTGCACCAGCCCCCGCAGGAGGAGCCGCGATGGCAAATCCAGTGGAGATAGCTATCTTTAACGCCCTAATGGAGCGACAAATCAATGAAAACATCCTTCCCCAAATCAGGGCCCTTATCACGCCTAGGGGTATAGGGGTGGAGGAGCTCAGTAACCAAATGGCCCAGCTAGTTCGACAGCAAAACGATCAGATACAAGCCCTCAATGAAACATTAGGGGTAGTGGTGAGGGACGCAAATGCAGCTGCCACCAACTCCTACCATGTGAATGGAATCATGCAGGAGCTACGCCCTGGGATCAAACAGATCGAGCTACTGGTCTGTGATCTCCTGAGGCTGGTCAACGAGACCAGGCAAGACATCACCCAAGTACGCGAACAAACAGAGGCCCTCAACGAAATGATACAAGGGCTAGAAGAACGCATCAACCAGATAGAACGTGAACCCCACAGGGGAAGGAGCTGCTCCAGGGCCTCCTCAACGCACAGTCGAAGAACGGAACTCTTGCCATTTGCTCCTCTACGATCATCAACTCACCAACCGGAGTCAGACCGGGAAGTACCAAAAGGAGCAAGGGCGAAGAAGCCAGAACCCTTTAAAGGGAAGAGAGGACAGGAGGCAGAAAACTTCCTCATGAAAATGGAGATCTACTTCGGCAACTACCCACAGGCCTTCGATCATATGCGAAAAATCAAGACCACCCTTACAAACATGGCTGAAGGAGAAGCCTCGAAATGGGCAAAACCATTGCTCTGGAAGGCACTAGACCAAGATGACCACCCTGTGTTACGATCCTGGGTGGAATTCAAGAAGTACTTCCTGGTGGCCTTCGGCGATCCTATCAAGAAGGACCCTGCCATCCGAGAAATGGGCAAGCTTACCCAGACAGGATCTGCACAACACTACGCATCCCAATTTCGTCTCCTTATGGAAGGGCTTAGCTGGGACAAGCAGGCTCTGATCAACTGCTTCAGAAACGGGCTGAAAGAAAACGTCCAACAGAAGATACTCGAAGCCACCTTCCTACAAGACACTGACCAACTTACGCTGGAGTGATGGATGGAGCTGGCCATACAAACGGATAACGTACTATTTGCGGGACGACAAAAAGACAACAATACCGCCGAGAAGTGAACCTATGGGAAAGCCGCACACGATACCCCCAAAACGGCTACAAACCAAGGGCCTAGGGTACCCCAAAAGGAAATGGACCGAAGGAAGAAGGAAGGGCTATGCCTTAAATGTGCACAAAGTGGACACCGGGTCAAAGACTGCTGGTCAAAACAGTACGTCCTGCACCCGAAGGAGAAACAGGAGAAAGGAAAAGAGGCAACTGTAACAGAGGAAGATAAAGAGTCCACCGCCTCGGAGTCGGAAAACTAGAACGGCCCCCTGTACCCATGTCAGGCGGCAAGGAGAAACCCAAAAGTCGAGACCCTGTGTATTACGTTAAGACATCTGACAATACACCCCATATACACATCTCAATACAGGGAATCATGGAACCAACAAAGACACTAATCGACTCAGGATCATCCAGGAACTTCATGGATATCACTTACGCCAGAAAAAAAGGAATCCCCCTCATAGAACTTACGCACCCCAGGAGTGTCATCACTATAGATGGAAAAGAGACAGCTGAAAAAATATGTTTCAGGGTGAGTGTTAACTTCGAACCAGAAGGAAAGAACTTCAAGACTCGATTTTATGTAATGCCCTTAGGAGGTACCCCAGCCATACTAGGAAAGGAATGGTTAACCGAACATAATCCAGACATCAACGGGCGAAACATGGATATCTGTTACCGGGACAATCCCAAAGTGCAAAGGGTTGACCCCTCGATCCCTACCCTGAGCACAGAAGGAAAGTCAGCAATAACGAAGGAAATACCAGCGGAATTCATGGACTTCACCGATGTGTTTGATGCAGAAAAGTTCAAGGAACTACCCCCTCACCGAAAGCATGACTGCGCTATAGTCTTCAAAGAAGGAACGGAACCACCAAAACCAGCCAAGGCATACCTGTTGTGAGCTGTCGTACAGCCCCCAACTTTTCCTTCTCTCGGGCGCCTCCGGCCCCCTTTCGTCTCGTGGCTTGGCAGTGCTCAGTGGTTAACCGACCTGGGAATGGCGGTTGATTCACACTTGTACGAGTGACTCGTCTGGTTGACTCGCCTTGGAATGGCGGTTGACTGTCTTATGTAGATGACTCACCTGTACTTGTGAAGTATATAGAGAGCAGAGAACAAGCCTGGTAACCCCAGCTTGTTTTCGCCTTGTCCCACTTTACCTTCGCACTAAGGGGTTAGCAACCCTCTTACTTAAGTCTTTCTCTCCAAGGGTCTCGTGGCTTAAAGGTACTTAGCCACTTGACCACCCTTCGCGTCTCGTGGCACATCGCCTCTAAGTCAAGTAACCCTTCGTGGCTTAACTATGAGCCTTTTTGCGTCGTGTCCGTCTATCGTTTCAAGTCTACGAGGACCCCAGTCCTATCCCACCACGTCTAAAGGAACCTCCGCGTCACACTAGTGACCCTACGGCGAAGGCTCGTAACAATACCCGATGTCACCCGATCAACAAAAAACCCTCAAAGAATTCATAGACCAAGAACTGAAGGATAGAAAGATTCAACCCAGTAACTCCCCAACAGCAGCACCCTGCTTCTATGTTAAAAAAGCAGACAGATCCTTACGCTTGGTTACCAATTACCAGAAGATAAACAACATAACTATCAGTGACCAGTTCCCCATTCCCCTACAAGAAGACCTATTAGAGAAGCTATGAGAGGCAAAGATCTTCTCAAAGAAAGACCTAAGATTGGAATACAACAACATACGAATAAAAGAAGGGGATGAATGGAAGACAGCATTCAAAACCAAAGATGGGCTATATGAATATGTGGCAATGCCCTTTGGTCTCAAGAACGCACCAGCAGTCTTCCAATGATTCATGAATGAACCTTTCTGGGATCTTAAGGACGTCTACGTGATTGTGTACCTGGATGACATACTCATATATTCCAAGAAGCGAGACGAGCATGTGCATCATGCAAGGGAAGTACTTCGACGGCTTAGAGAACACCACCTTTTCGCACGACCCGAAAAGTGCTCTTTCTTCATCACCTCGGTAACCTATATCAGTATCGTCATCACCCCGGAAGGAATCTCTATGGAGGAAGACAAAATAGTGGTCATACGCAACTGGCCCAAGCTGCACACAGTCAAACAGGTCCAAGCGTTCTTGGGATTTGTCAACTTTTATCGAAAGTTCGCACATGATTTCAGCACCCTAGCGAAACCCCTAACCGACTTAACTCGGAAAGACACGAAATGGATCTGGGGGGAAGAACAGTGATGAGCGTTCCAGGCGATCAAAGACACCATAGCCAAGAAGCCAGTCCTAGTACACCCCGACCCAGAGAAGCCTTATTTCCTAGAAACAGACACATCGGGGGTGGCAATGGGGGCCATACTAAATCAACAGCATACAGACGGGAAGTTACACCCAATAGCCTTCATGTCGAAAAGCTTCAACAAGGCTCAACAATGCTACGACACCTATAACAAAGAATTACTAGCCATCATCGAAGCCTTACAACAGTGGAGGTACTTGCTAGAAGGAACAAGAGAGGCCATAACCATCTACACGGATCACCGAAACCTTCAATTCTGGAGCAAGGCAAGGATTATGGACCGAAAACATGCGAGATGGTACGGCCTACTAGTGTCATACAACTTCAACATAGTATATCGACCGGGAAAACAATCTGAGAAACCAGACTTGTTATCAAGAAGACACGACCACAAAGATATCCCGAGCGCGAAACAGACCATGATCGCGGCGGAAAGATTCCAGGGGTTCAAGGCAGAGATCAGTACGGATCTCATCGAGGAACTCAGGGAAGCACAGAAGGAAGATGAGTCCCTGGAGACCCTTATCAGCAACATCCAACAGATAAAGAACCTACCAACTTCCATCCAGAAACAATATCGACGATACAAATGGGAGGAGAAACTATTATGGTACGATGATACTATTTTGGTACCAGACGAGCTGGAACTCCGAAAAAGGATCCTCCACATGCACCATGACTCTCCCATCGCGGGACATCAGGGAAGGGCCCGAACCCTCGAGCTCATCAGCAGACAATACACGTGGGCAAACATGAAGGCCCAAGTTAACACTTATGTCGACCAATGCGAAGTCTGCACCCGGGCAAAGTCCACGAGTCAAAAAACCACCCCAAAGAACATGGAGCTACCAAGTGGGCCATGGGAGGCTATCAACTACGACTTTATCGTAAAATTACCACTCTCAGAGGGTTTCGACAGTATCCTGGTAGTGGTAGATCGATTCTCCAGACAAGCACACTTATTACCGTGCAGAGAAGCAATGGATGCAGAGGAGTTAGTGGAACTATTCCTAAGGGAAGTCTGGAAACATCATGGAACCCCAAAGACAACAATCTCGGATAGAGGCATGACCTTCAACAGCAATTTCCTGAAGACACTATACGAACGACTGGGACAGGACCCTCACTTCTCCACCGCCTACCACCCACAAACAGATGGACTAGCGGAACGAACCAATCAGTGGTTAGAAGGATACCTGCAAAGCTTCTGCAACTACGAACAGGATGACTGGGCCAGATGGTTACCCATCGTGGAGTTCTGTCATAACAACCAAAAGAACGTGGCAACTGGACAAACGGCGTTTGAGACAATATACGGAAGACACCCCAGATGGCAGATCTCGGAGGAAGGAGCGGAGGGAAGTGTGAGTGCGAATCACATGGCAAGCCACATGAGGCAGATCTGGGACGAAGCCCGGGCCTCCATGGAATACTATCAGAAGAAAGAGGCGGTACCAAGTATCGAATATACAAAAGGAGATCAAGTATGGCTTAACACCCGAAATATTCGCACAAGGCAACCTTCAAAGAAACTTGATGACAAGAAGGCGGGCCCTTTCAAAGTCTTATGAAAAATCTCATCACATGCCTACCAGCTTGAACTACCTAAGACCATGAGGATACACAACGTGTTCCATGCAGACCTACTCACACCATTCAAAGAAGATTCCTTCGGAAGGTTCTCCCCGAAACCACCGCCAATAATAATGGAGGAAGGAGAAGAACAGTTCAAAGTTGAAAAGATTGTTGGTTGGGAACAAAAGGGGAGGCAACTTTACTACGAGATCAAATGGAAAGGGTATGACTCGCTAGAGAATACCCTGGAACGGGCGGAGAAGATGATTCCGCTGGAATGAGTATGAGGGACTTCCGCCGGAAGTTCCCAGGGGCACCACTGCCAGAGGGGTATATAGGAGAGCAGGGGAAAGCCTCAGCAGTCATCACTGCCTCCCACTCCCTTTCTGCTCTCGACCTCGCATACCCCCTTTACCTCCCAACATGGTCGTCAGCAAGTCATACGCCGCCGTCACCAGCAAGACTGCTGGGAACGAGCGAAAGGGGCGCAACCCTGAGGTGCGACATGTGAGGGTGAATGAGAACGCCTGGGAGCGAGCGCGATGGGCCCCCAAGCCCAAGGTCACCATCGTCCCCATGGGGAACTACATCATCATTCAGGAGGAGTGCGGATGTCTCTGCAAGGACGGGGTGGGTGAATACGTCCGAGATAGTCGAAAAATCAACAACTTCTCAGACGCCCTCGACTACGTGGCCAAACTCGATGCCGGGTGCGATCTCTGATACATCCCGATCCACGAATGAGCGGGGTGTGCCCTCAGTGGCACAACCTTGCACCACCTGAAGCACGGACCCCTCATGTGGGTCGGGGATGGACCAAGGCCGGACGACACCTGGCAGATGTCGCGAATGAAGCTCTACATCGTGAACAAGTGCGTCAGCGACTCGGTGTATGGAGTCGTCACCAAGTCCAAGGGCCAGTTCCCTGACCTCGAGTGGAAGGCCGACGGAACCTGGTGGGTGCGAACCGACCGCATGCAGGAGTGGATCGCCAACGCCGTCCGAGAATGGCACTCCAAGACGCCAGAGACCTACCACGGGTCGATTGAGGAGCTCTCCTGGGACCAGGTCGCCAACCTTCTCTTCCGGAAGGGGATGTTGAAGGGCCAGTTCTTCGAATGGCTCGACCAGTACTCCTGGAGCTGACACATGGGATGGGAGGAGCGGTATGAAGCCTCGGAACGTCTTGACGAGACATTCGAAGAGCGTTCAGAGTAAGCCAGACCAAGTTTGGGCCCCCTAAGGTAGAAATGGGTAACCAGTCGTTGCTACAATGCGCCCCGGATAATGTAGCCCCAAAGTGTAGAATAGTGTCATTTCCTTGCTTCTTCTCTTTTTCCTTTTTCTTTTCTTTTCTTTCTTTCTTCTTGCTCACCCTTCTGCATATGGACTCGTGCAAAAAGGGGGGAAGAATGTTGTGAGCTGTCGTACAGCCCCCAACTTTTCCTCTTGCTTCTTTCCCTCGGGCGCCTCTGGCCCCCCTTCGTCTCGTGGCTTGGCAGTGCTCAGTGGTCTACTGCCTGGGAATGGTGGGCGACTCACACCTGTACGTGTGACTCTTTCTGTTGACTCACCTTGGAATGGCGGTTGACTGTCGTAGATAGATGACTCACCTGTACTTGTGCAGTATATAGAGAGCAGAGAACAAGCCTGGTAACCCCAGCTTGTTCTCGCCTTGTCCCACTTTACCTTCACACTAAGGGGTTAGCAACCCTCTTACTTAAGTCTTTCTCTCCAAGGGTCTCGTGGCTTAAGGTACTTAGCCACTTGACCACCCTTCGTATCTCGTGGCACATTGTCACCAAGTCAAGTAATCTTTCGTGGCTTAACTATAAGCCTTATATGCCATGTCCATCTATCATCCCAAGTCTACGAGGACCTCAGTCCTACCTTACCACGTTTAAAGGAACCTCCATGTCACACTAGTGACCCTACAGTGAAGGCTCATAACAACACTCGTTGGTACACGGAACTCGTTTCTTTCAACTATGACATCCATTACTGACCAGGGAAGCAATCCCAGAAACCAGACGCCCTCTCACGACGTCCCGATTATGAGAACATTCCAAACCCCGAGCAAATCATGATCGTGGCCGAACGTTTGCACGGTTTCAGGGCGACCCTGGATTTTGACCTCATTGAAGCAATCAAGGAGGCCCAGAAGGAGGAAGAGGAACTAGAACTGGTGATTACAAACACCTGGAACAAGGAAAAACTACCTCCTAGCATACAAAAGCAATTCAAACAATACAGCTGGAAGGAGGGATTACTCTGTGTCGCAGACCTCTGATGAGAGTCTAGATGGTGCTCAAAGGTCCTTGTGACCGATGACTTATTGATAGGAGTCTCTTAAGTAAGAGCACTCCTCATGTGTGACCCTTGGTCTTGTGGCGAAAGTAATCCCTTTAGGGGATTATTGATGGCTGTTACTTAGGTGTCTCTCAAGAGGTGAGATGACAAGGTAAAGCAAGCTGAGGTCCTCAGGCTTGCTTTCCGCTGTAAATATGCTATCTAGATACAGTCAAGTCATACATGTATGCGAGTCATAAGAGGAGTCGTACAGGTATGAGTCATATCTAGCAAATAGAAAGAGCATAAGAGTCATAGTACTTGACTCGGAGCAAAATGTCGGGAGTTCGTGTACTCACCCCCATCTTTTCTCGTGGCTCGGTCTTCTCGCCACCGGCCTTAGGCCGGCGTGTGCCTTCTCGGCATCTCGGACTAGTGACTCGGTGTACGCACCAGCCTCGGCTGCGCAGCTTGACTCAGGTGTACGCGCGTCTCGTGCCGACACGCAGCCTCTGCCATTCCGCTGTATGACTCGCACTCATGTACGTAGTATAAATACAGCGGTGCGCAAGCCTGGATACTCCAGCTTGCTTCACCTTGTCGTTTCTACACTCTAGAGTCCCTTTCAGGACTTCACTCTGGAAGCTCTCCACTTAGCTACCCTCGCCTCTCGCACGCCACTCTACTTGTTAGGGATCCTAGGGAACCTCCTACTTTACTCGTCCCAGGCATCCATCGTCTGACACACCATCTCCTTCTTGCCAAGTCGCCGTATCTCGTGGCAATCCCGTCACTCTGAGATCACGAACGCGCACACGTCCACCTTGGTTTGCCACTGGTAAACAAGGGCATGTGATCGATCACGCCTCCACCTTCGCCGAATACATTCGCCTTAGCTCGCATCCTGACAGGTCGTGACACAAAAGAAAGTCGATAAGGAATGTTTATGTAAGGTGTATGCGCGGCACCCAATGTTATAAGGTGCCGCGCGCAAGGTCATTAGTCACGTGTGCTTTAGGAAGCATCGTTAAGCACTGGTATGGTACAGTACAGAACGTATGGAGTGAAGTTCTGCACTGTACTGCCGGGCGCTTACCTAGGCGCCAGTACGGTATGGTACAGAACATAAGGTGTAAAGGTCTGTACAGTACTGTCATGTGACTGATTAGGTAAAGGTTGTTGGTTCGAGTCGCAGTTGGTGAGGCATTAATTGGATGGCTCACGATACTCTGGTATGACAACACGATCGTCAATAAACGCGCAAGAATTAGCCGAGATCTTCACAAGAGAGGTGTTTAGACATCATGCACTCCTGGAAATCACTATATCCAATCATGGACCGTCTTTCAATAGCAGGTTCCTTAGGGCCCTTTACAAGAGGTTACAAATTGAACCCCACTTTTCCACCGCATATCACCCCCAAATGGATGGACGAGCTGAAAGAACGAACCAGTGGCTGGAAAATTACCTACAAAGCTTCTGCAACTATGAACAAGATGACTGGGCAAAATGGTTACCGTTGGCAGAGTTCTGTCATAATAACCACATCAACACTGCTACCGGACAATCCGCCTTCAAAACCCTATACGGACAATCACCAATATGGAACATCACCAGCCAGCAGGGTAACAACCCACAGGCGAACGACATTGCTAACCATATGAAGGAAGTATGGGACGAAGCACAGGCGAAGATGGAACTACAGACCAAGGAACCAGGAGAACCACCAAGTTTCGAAGTAGGGGAACGGGTTTGGCTGAACACAAAAAACATACGAACAGCGAGACCCTCAAAGCAACTCGATAAGAAACAAGCGGGTCCTTTCAGGGTGACGAAGAAGATCTCCTCCCATGCCTATGCGCTAGAACTCCCCAAAACCATGAGGATACACAATGTGTTCCATGTCGGGCTCCTTTCTCCAGT
The DNA here is from genome assembly GCA_019616945.1 of Ceratobasidium sp. 414. NCBI lineage: Eukaryota > Fungi > Basidiomycota > Agaricomycetes > Cantharellales > Ceratobasidiaceae > Ceratobasidium > Ceratobasidium sp. 414. Next base: position 18,124 of record WSTK01000613.1, read on the forward strand.
CCAGGAGGACCTTTTCAATCGCACTCAGCCGTGACCCCCGCCAATTATTACAGAAGATGGAGAAGAAGAGTACTGGGTGGAGGAAATCGTGGGATGGCAACAGACAAAGGAGGCACTGAAGTATGAAATCAAATGGGAAGGGTATGACTCGAGCGAAAACTCATGGGAATCGGCGGAAAAATTCTCCGATGTCAAACACACCATGGACAGCCTACAGTGGAAATATCCTAACGCACCACTCCCCTCAGGATATAAGAAGACGAAGGGGAGGGCCAGTCCAGACATCCTACCCACCACTACTACCACTCCTACCCAGCCATGCCCGCCTTCTGCTCTGGTTCCACCCGCTCCCCCTACACTGTCTACCCCAGAGTGGGCACCTACGAGAACAACGCCGTCCACTACACCAAGTGGCTCGACCTGAGCGCCAACCTCTCCACACTGCCTAAGGACAAGGTGTGGGGATGCAAGTGGAGGGGCAACACGCTCGCTGTGCCTGGACGAGGGCTCTTCAAGTGGTGCAACACCCGCGAGCACCCTGTCACCAGCGCTGAAATGCGTGCCAAGCCCATCTACCTCCTATGGGGGTACTGCAGCTGGTCGGTCAAGAAGGTCGTCGAGTGGCGGGAGGACAATTTCTGGGTCCAAGGGGACGCGGTCGGCGACTTCATTGACGCAGGCATCGTCGCCTGGAAGAAGCAGGTTGCCAGCGGGTATTGGGGGGTCACCAAAACCCTCAACCGCCGAGAGGTCTACAACCTCATCAAGGACAAAATCCTTGCCGAGGACCAGTTCTTCAACTGGCTCGATCAACAGGCCTGGGACGCCACCCAGGACCAGCTCGACAAGGACATGGCTGCCCTCGCCATCACCAACAAGGAGAAAGGGTGGTGAGCTTGTAGGACACAAGCCGGGGCTACCCACAAGGGTTAACCAGTAGTTAGCTAGATGGGCCCCTGAAAACTAGCTGGGTGGACAATGGGCCACCACTCAAGTGACTTGTATAGACCTTTACTTTCTTCTCTTGTACACTTTTTCTACTTCTTTTTTGTGATCGTCTTTCTTTGGGTTTGTCTTTAAAGTCGATCACTTTTGGGGGGGGGAATGTTGGGAGTTCGTGTACTCACCCCCAACTTTTCTCGTGGCTCAGCTTACTTGCCACCAGCATTAGGCTGTGTGTGCTCTTCTCGGCTTCTTGGACTCTGACTTGGTGTACGTGTTAGCTTCAGCTGCGCAGTATGACTATGTGTACATGTGTCTCGTGCCGATGCGCAGCCTCCGCCATTCACGCTGTATGACTCGCACTCATGTACGTAGTATAAATACAGCGGTGCGCAAGCCTGGATGCTCCAGCTTGCTTCACCTTGTCGTCTCTACCCACTTAGAGTCCCTCTCAGGACTTCACCCTGGAAGCTCGCCGCCTCGCCTCTGTTTTCTCTCGAACACCACTTTACTCGTTAGGGGTTCTAGGAACCTTACTTGTCTATTCCTCCCAGGCCTCTATCGTCTGACACACCCTTGTCTTCTCATCAAGTCGCCATATCTCATGGCTCAACACCACTCGAAGATAACGCACACGCACATGTCTATCTTGGTTTATGTCACGACCTGTCAGGACGCGAACTAAGGCGAATGTATTCGGCGAAGGTGGAGGTGTGATCGGTCACGTGCCCTTGTTTACCGGTGGCAAACCAAGGTGGACGTGTGCGCGTTCGTGATCTCTGAGTGACGGGATTGCCACAAGATACGGCGACTTGGCG
>WSTK01000614.1:0-19820 GCA_019616945.1 Ceratobasidium sp. 414
TTCCACCACCATCCCACCAGAACACACCCCGAAAGCGCCCAGAAAGTGCCCAACATATTTTTGAGCGATCTCCGGTGTGAGCAGACCCAGAACGAGCCCCGAAAGAGCCCGAACGCTCTCCCACACCGAACGCGCCCTATACGCGCCCTGAATGCTGACAAACCCAGTTAAGGGTGGGCGTCGGCGCGACTTGGCGCGCTTTGTTGACGACAACGACCAGACCCAGACTCAACCCCGACGCCTCCTTTCCCTCCCCTATTAGTGTATTTAAATAACTTTATTACTTCACTAACACTACTACAGCGCCGATATCCAACCGCCCGGGGATCCAGGGGAAGATTAACCACGGAAGGATGGTGGGTTTGGGTGACATGATGCTGTTCCCAGTGACTAGAAAATTTTGTAGCACCACACGAGCCGCCAAGAAACGAGGAAGTTGTTGCGACTGTGTGCGATGCTACGGGAAGAATATACCTTGTACTTACGCGGCAGTCAAGAAGCACCGACTCCGATGCGGTAAGAGCGACACCGCACAAGAGAATTACTGCCCGCCTTGTGTTTGTTTGCCTGGAGTCATACGTAGCGCACGCGGGTCCCCTCAGGCGCACTGCCCTCGAGGGCCTACCGCCAAAGCCTTACGTGTACAACGCGCCGCCACATTTCCCCTTGCGAGCATTGCCCTCGCGCTCTCCGGTCTCTCAGCTCAGCCACAGTCCCCGGAACTCAGGAAAAATGTGGAGGAGAATAACATGTAATTACATGTAATTAATCCATTATTCTTTTAACCATCCCCCCCTGTTTTAATACCCCTCACTTAGCCCTCATTATCCATCATTATCCCTAATTTACTGGCAAATTAGGGGTAATTGGTGTAATTACAGTGTTACACCATTAATCATCCCCTGGTTATGTTACACCCTGGGTTTTTGCAGAGAACTCGCTACGCTCGTTTCAATCTTATTCCTTGGCTCCCCCTCCTTCACCTGCTATCCTGGAAATCAACGCCCGCGCCGAATCCGACACCCTCCTCGTCAATCGCGGACCTTTGGTACCTGTTGGGACCATTCACGCATTCTTACCCGCGTCACGAAATCTTGCACACGCTGAGTGGCGTTGCTCCTTGCAGCCCGGGGTTTCAGTCACCACCTGATAATGACAATACCCCTTGGTACGCTCCCCACGTCATCTAGGAGATGATGGGGAGCCCGCACTTGCCCGTTGGCCCCCAGTCTCCTTGCCTCGTGTCTATTGAGGTCTATATGGGGCGAAGGACTTCGACCCCGTTATCCTTTACCCAAAACTTCCAGGCCTTTCGTTCTTCAACATTTCATATCTTTTTGTTCGTTTTCGAATACGCACATTTTATCCCACACCAGAAACCAACATAAAGTCTCTTGAGACACTTTTTTCTTTGGTGTGCCACTGCAGGAAGTGTCGAGACTTAACCTAACTCCGCGCAGGGACTGTATTAAAAGCCTGTCATGGACTTCGTATCGGTCCCATTTGGACGTCTGTGACATCCATATCCGGGGGGTCAAATTTAAGCCCAAATAAGCTAAAAAGTCCAGAAATGACCGAATAAGTCCAGTAATGGACTCTGAAACAGCCCGGTGGACGTGCAGAAGTCCACGCCTGGACATCCCGTCCCGGACTCCTTGAGAAGTCCTATTCTTATGTACTGTACTGGTTATATGCAAATCAAATTGTATATTTGATCAAAATCGTTAACGCAACAGGCTCGTGTACATCAACATCGTAAGCATTTGAGAATGGAACAAGAAACAAGGGGGGAAAAATGTCCATGCATCAAGGGGATGTTTGTGCACATAGTGCTACTATTTACTAGCGTGTAGGTAACAGGTTGAGTGTGGCACCAGGCTTTCATCCCTGGGCCACATGAATGACATATGAATGGTCGTGCGCCTGGGGTACTAGCTATGACGCACAGGAATAAGTTAGCAGCCTACACTGGCAAGTGTGCGCGGTTTGTACATACCTGAGGTAGTGACGTGACACCTGGTCTATCAAAACACAGGAACGTCAGGACGCTATATCGACTCATGTTGGTTAGGAGATGTACATCAATTTCGTCGGCGCAAGGTGAATGGGGGCGGGATGTTCAACGCCTGACGTGCAAACCAGGGCTGCGGCATTGGGGTATTGGTTACTGGGGACGAAGGCGGGTCAAGCTACCCACTGTGGCTAAGAATGCTCACGCCAACACTAATAGAGCTAGTGGAGAGGCAGCCACTCGGAGGTGTAGCGCAATGGCCGGGTGGGGCGTGATCATGGTTGAGCGGAGGCGTTGAACTGTCGGAGGTGCTTGATTAGGTACCCTACCTTAAGCGCCGGAACTACGGCCTAGAAAATGGTTTGAGGCACGTCGGGGCTGCCCTAAAGTTGAATGTAAGCGGGCACATCTGAAGTGCCCATTCATTGCTTATCCCCGACATTAAATTTTGGCACCTAAGCACACATGTCCGGACGTCATCAAGTCCAAAGGACTTCTCCCAGTCCCAGGCTTTAAATTGGACGTCTAAAATGGACCTTCTGAAGTCCAAAAGTCCTGTCAGACCTAAGGTTGGATAGACCAAAATGGACGCTAATGGACTTGTTTTTTGACAGGACGTGTCCAAGATCCTGTCCGGACTGTATAGAAATCCGGGGAAGTCCAGGGGACTTCCCACAGTGAAAGAGAATGATTCAGAATTTGAAGCTTCTCGACAGTGTTGACGCTAAGTTTGTTTCGTGCTCGCGTGCAGGTATTCTTGCTAGATGAGAATACTTGACACCGAGGATGCCCGTGCAGGTAAGACGTCCTTCAACATAGCACGTTAAAGTGGCATATTTTTTTGTATGTAGAACCAGACAGTAAGTAGAAATGCTAATACAAGTGCAGGAGCTGCACTTATGTTCCAATACCTGACTAAATCAACCTTGCCAAGGTCTTCAACTCCATGGATCCTGGTAAGGCAAGATATCTATCGTGCTCAAGGTCAACTACAGACTCGAGTTAGCGTATACAACAATAAGAGAGAGTTGACGGAGGAGGAAAGTCAATTCTCATTCCGACCACAAAAAACCTGCCCTTATACCACGAAGTGAAAAGGATTCACTTTGGCACAGAAAAGGGGGAAAAAAATTGATTCGAATGAATGTCCTATAGCATACACAAGTCTAAAAAACCTTCGAACGGCGGGTTGCTGTGGAGCCTTTTGCGACCTAACAACTAGGAGAACGTGTTGGAATTTAGGAAAAAGACACACAAAAGTAATATAGATAATTCAGCCTCTAGCTACTTTTATACGACCTTTGGGCATTGAAAACCATCCTCAAAACGCCTAAATGCACGTAGAATCGCGACAAGCAAGGTCCTAATCGTGATTGTCAATTGGTCGAGTAGGCCGAGGGCGAATTTACCTCAGCCACCTCGCTGTCACCCTCGGGGTGCAAAGAAGCACTAGTTTCGAGGGGCATCCGAGCGAGGGCCGAGGCCCTCGCACTCGCCGCCAACACTAGATGCAACCCGTTTTCTTCCCTGCTCCCCACCACCACATCTACCATGCCACCGAAGCGCGCCAAGGCCAGAAAAGGCGCACGCGGGTCGACCGCTCGACGTGTACTGCGGCAAGAATCCAGGCAAGATGACGTCCAGATGGAGGTCCCACAAGAGGAAGGAGACGGGGGAGCCAAGCTCGAGCAGGTGCTCGCCTCGATTGCCAACTACCCGGACCAGCCGCTCGAGGATATACAAGAGGACAATATTAGGGCGCTGGTGTCAGACATTGGCGTCTATGACCAGCTGTACTCACAGGCGATCGAAGCAATGAATGAGACGGCCGTCATGCTGGCAGACGCGCTTCCGGCTGGAGAGGATCCGTTTGAGAACGAGGTGAGTGTTCTGGGAGATTGTTTCGTATGTTTTGCTCACGTTGAAAATCCAGGAAATACTGAAAATTAAAGCGTCGTTACTCGAGTTGTTGGACATGCAACATATTTCGGCCTTGCGCCTTAACGTACTCGACGTTGATGTCAGGAGACCGGTTGGAAGTGGCCAACAAATCGTGAGCTACTTTGAACCGGCAGTACCGTCGCGACTAATATGGCTTCAGGTCGACCCTGTGACCGTATTTAACACAGGCATGGAACAGCGGGTCCATTCTTACAAGTCGCAAACAGCTCGCCAGAAGTATGGAAAATCCGAGGCGTTTAAAACGTTTATCGAGGCAATATGGGTTCGTGCTTTTGACCTGCGCTTGCGCTATCCCAGCTGACGACTAAGATAGGAGAGCGGTCACTCGGAAGCCATGTCTCCTGTGATACGATTCCTTCCCCGAGGTACGTCTAGTTCCTGCCCTCTTTCATACTCCTAACCACACAAGTTACAGAGGACGGTGATCTTGAATGCTCTGACGATGATATGGAAGTCGGAGGTGTAACACAAGACTACAAGTGTCCCATCACCCTACAAATATACACCAACCCGCTCACGTCGTAGGTCCTATTCTCGAATCTCCATCTGATTGAAGAGTATCATTCCCATGGCAGGACCGTCTGTGGACACACATTCTCTGCCGAAGGGATTACAGAGTTTTTGCGGGTCAAAACCAGGATCAGATGTCCTGGAACAGGTAAGAACTCGTTGCTACTTATTATTGTACATCTCTGACCATGCTTCGCCCAAGGCTGCAACCAACGTATATCGATGTCTGTGCTTAAATTGGATAGAGGGGTGCAGAAGAAGGCTATTGCGGCCAAAAGGCGCGCAGAGAAGAACCGGGAGGGACAGACGTCTTCAGATATCGATGAAGATTAGGGTACTGTGATGATGTTGAAGCATGTTGCCGCCTGTGGTTTCGTCTGTACCCATTCATCGATCAGCCTCCTACACAACTAATAACGTCTTGACTCCCAACCACCACATAAGCTGAGACAATACGTCAGCAAAATTCGCTGTGCTCAAAAGCACGCGATTTGCTACCTATCATTCAAATACCGTCATGAGCGCTCGGGAGCACGACTCGTCCGGGCTCGTTCGGGCTCGCTCCAGGCTCGTTCGAGCTCATTCGGGCTAGTTCAGGCTCGCTATCCGGGGGGATAGCTTCCGGAGCTTGCAGGTCTGCTGACCGATTTTGAGCGCTTATGCGCTCGAGCAAATTTTGCAGTGTACCACTAAACCCTTTGTGAGTTATATATGTCATAAGCTGCACCTGGTCTGGTCACGACGGCACTCACATAGCAAAATTCCCATCGTGGTTATTTGCTTTCGTCCAGATTTTCTTGGACCTTGCACTATCTATTTAGTTTGGTATTTTCTATGTGGGTGTGTGACCCTTTGCGCCGAGCCCTGAGGCCAATTCACTTGGCTTGGGTTACGTTTCGTTTGGTGAAATGGGGAGGGTCTGAGTTCCAGACGCACTGCATCGCTGGGACCCCCGTAGCGTGAAGACACTATCTATATTGTTAAATTTAATTCTACGAAACAGCGGCCCGTAACCTGGGCCCCACTGTAGGAAGTCGCGGGATTTAGACTATGTCAGCAAAAACTGCCGGGGCCCGTTGCTCGTTCGGGCTAGCTATCCCAGAGCAACACTCACGAGCACATAACCCATCACTGTAGCAATTCAGGGAACTTCCACAGCACTTTCCTGAAGTGCTAGATTTAGTACAACAGGTACGACATCAAACATAAAGAAGTACCATTGATCTAAGACAGATCCTGTCGTCAGCCCCGAAGTATCCGCCCAGTGTCTCCGCGACGACTTCCAGATTCCTTCGGCTACTGTCGTGCAGGCCGCAGCCAAGTCGACCACCGAACAGCTCACGGAGTACCGCGCTCATATCGTCGGAGTCCCGTCTGGACCGAAACACGATGTTACCCACGTGACGATTGGAGAAAATGGTGGATAGTGGTGGAGGCGATGGAGGCGAAAGGTTACCGGGGGCACTGTCGCTAGTCGTGATGAGGCGGACGATGCTCTGATGGACGAAGAAGAAAAGACTATGAAGAACTCAGCCTGGCGCGATCGCTGAGATCGGTTTGCAGCTCGATGTGAGTGCCGGCACGATGAACCTCTCACCGCGTATGACAAAGGCTGGCGCGTGCGTACCAACTGGAAGCAGCACCAGCTCCTCAAGTACAATCCATTTTGGTGGACGTCGCAGCGTCACGACGGCAAACTCTGGCAGCTTAACAACTATCGTGTCGACGTCACTGTGCTGCTGGTGTTGAAGGGATCCTCGAGCTCACCTTATTGAAGAGCACGTACTTCCCGACCTGGGAGGGGTTATCCCAGGAGAAGGCGTCTGGATTCGAGGAGCCGATGCGATACAAGAAGCCCACGAATGCCCAACGCTCCGGTCTTAACCAAATCAATCGTCGCTTCACGCTGTGGTGGTCGCCTACGATTAACCGTGCCAACGTCTACGTCGGCTTCCAGGTCCAGCTCTATTTGACGGGCTATCCATGCACGGCAAGATCTTGACGCTTAAGATCAGTTTAATCCAAAATTTCCGAGCCTGTTTGTGGCACAAGATCCACGAGAGCGTTATCATGGACCTGTGCCAGGTGTTCTGTCGGAAGCTCGAGGCATCACAGATCGAGACGGTGGAGAAGGAAACGATTCACCCCTGCAAATCGTACAAGATGAACTCTTCGTGAGCCGACATTCTACTCTTCTCAGCCCACAAGTAGAATATTTCGTGGCCGATAGCAAAGACGTACTCGACGGCTCGACTAGCGACGAGTACTGGGTCGATGTTCAACTTCGTTGGGTAAAGCCACGGTTCTCGCTGTGTTGTAACATTATTGGATACAAGTCTTGCATTTGAGCGCTCACCGCCGCCTGTCAGGGCATGCAGTGCATTTTATTTTCATTATAAGCTGCTGTAATTTACGCCTCGGGAGTGCAAACTCACCTCCTTGGCGCAAACTAGGTGATATTAGCCCACCCGCGAGGTAGTACGTGGAAGTGGCGGCGGACAAAAGACACTGTTACTGGAGCGAGGATTAGCACACGCGCACATTTGCACGGCGGAGGACGATCTCGAGGCGTTTATTTAGGCTTGGCAAGGCGAAATATGTCAGCTGGTGCAGCGGGACAGCGGGAAGCTCGAGGGCACACACGATACCCACACAACATCAGCAACAAGCGCGTTGCTATAGAGAGCCATAGGCGCTAATATATATGCGCTTGTTGCTGATGGATGAAGACTGACGCCGCGTACAAGCGACAAACACCATTGATTTGCGCCCACGGCGCGACGACGCAGACCGAGAATTCGACCCGCTGCGATTTCTTCAACTTGTTCCGACTTTTTTTGGCCACCTACGAAGCCTCCAGTGACTTGGTGGACCGATGTGCGACCACGAACGGAGCCAATTTTTGACTGGCTGGCCAGTTTTTCCTTGGCGCAGGACGACTTGTGTCCATGCCAGCTGCCGCTGCGAGCGAGGCTGGCGCTCGGCCGTGGTGATCGACAAATTGACAACGGCACGCAGAAAGTGCAGCACTCACTAAGCGACCAAACATAGACCATATATATAAGTTTAACTCACAGCGGAGGCGCAAATACAGCAGTACAATCATTGCGGGTTTGGCCGTTCAGCGACAAGGCGACAACGAGAAACACTCGATGGCGCTCGCCTGGAGCTCATCAAACGAGCGCGCCGGCACCACGGCAGACAAAGAAATGTCGTAAACGTGAGCTAAAAACAGGGCTCAGGACCTGCACTTGACGAGCAACAAGAAAGGGTACCTGATAGCCATCGGCAATGACATTTTCGAGCAGACTCACCCACGCATCGTCAGAGACGGTGCTATCGAATGGCGTATTGGACTCGGTGTACGAGCGTGTGTTCATGCGAAGGATTGAGCAGAGACCGGAGACGCCGCGAAAGAAAATGCGGGAAACGAGTAGAAAACGCACAAGCAAGGTTTTATACAAATACTAGCTACAAAATTCCTCTCAAGGTCTATTCAGGCTTATCCTTTGGTAGCGTCATTTGGTAATAAATGTACATCGCGCAGTGAAGCTCATGTTGGAGCTTCGTTACACCTTCAAATGCTTCAGGAAAGCTATTGGTGGAATAAGGGAATACGTCGCGGCTTTGTTCGTTGCATGTGGCAGGTCGACTGGTTACAACTGCGTTGCCTAAGTGTAGGTGTAGGTACAATTGGGTTGAGCAGAAGGCTTTTAAGACATGCTGCGAACACTCACCTGGTGACCCACCAACCTGAGCCGTGATCGGACGCGACGCTGAGCATTCGGCCGGGGCCGCCTGCCACTCAGCGAGCCTTTTTTGTTGAAGATTAGACTCAGACACAACAGTTTGGGCAGTTTTTTCCGACTCGTTCATGTTTTTGGTTGTGCGAGAAGGGGTGATTTTGGGAGGTGGGTTCTTTGCCTGCCGCTTATAACATGATTAATTCAATTACCCGCCACCCTCCTAATTTGGTCAAGTTTTTGCCCAAGTGACGTAATTATGTAGTTTTCAATAGCTGATCGATTGTAGTGATGAGCTGGGGCATTATCGTTACATCATGATACACGACACGTTGGCCAAATCGTGCGGCTACTCGGCGCCAGATTTCTATCTACAGGTAGTGTCCCGGTAGCGCTATTGGGTTTATACACGGAGCAGAAGGAGAAAGTACGGAGGATAGCACGCACATAAATACAAGCACAGTAGGGTGGCAGGGGGTAGAGGCGCAAACAGAGAACGTTGGTGTTAAATAGGAAGTGTTAAAACCCACAAAAGCGGGGGTATCTACACGCTGCACGCGTGATGCTCGAGGAGTAGTAGGACACTTGGGGAGGACGAGCGGGGGAGTAGGCGACTCGGTGCGTGAGCCTTGGGTGTACCAGTCCGAGCCCGGCGTATAGGTGTCGGAGTCTTCGATATAAGCGGCAGATCCAGCAGGGGCGTAGGTGTCCGATCCTTGGGTGTATGTTGCCGATCCTTGGATGTACGTCGCAGTATCTTGAGTATATGGCTCGGAGGGTTGATAAGTCGCGGACCGGCGTCCCGGAAGGGTATCTTTGCCTTTCCCCAGTTGTTTGATGACGGAAAGAGCGTGGAAGACATGGGTAGCGACAAAAGTTGCGTCGGCTCCGTGAGCGCTGTAGTAGTGTGCACGGCGAGCTTGACCTTGCCCTGCATACTGTCCATGCCGAGCGGCTTGGTGAGCACATAGTCACCCAGCACGGGCCCGCGGGACGGTTTCTCGCCCGACGTCTTGTCTTGCCGCTCAGACCGTTCCCGACGCGCGCTATTCTCGCGCTCGCGGTTCTCGTCGACTGACATGCGCTCGCCACCGACGATTGCCATCGCGGGCGAGTCGGACAACTGCGGCTCAAGCAGAATCCAAATTTCTACTTAGCGCGGAGCCGGTAGCGGGTAGCCGGGTAGCGCGCCCCCGGCTTAGGTAGAACCCATAGGGCCCTAAGTAGCGTGCAAACCCAAGCCTCTCCCCCTCAAGGAGAGGCACATATAAGAGAAAAAAAAGAGCCCCCAGCGAAAGTGGAGGCTGCGTACAAGGCCTGTGCGCGAGCGCGTTCAACGTGGATGAGAACAACAAAAAATTGTATTCAAGGCGTGTGTAAAGTACTCGGCAAGGACTCAAGCGCGCGCGCGTACATACGAAAGCTTGATGGAAGAGGCCAAAGCTAACAGCGGCACGGGAACGATGGGGGCCGCGAGGATGGTGAGACGCGGGGGTCAGTGCGTGCGTATGCGCGCAAGTAAGGAGGAAGATCAAAGTCGAGAAACGGAACGATGAAACAGGTGCACCCGAGACTGGTGTCCATCTAAGGCGGCAAGAACGCGCGAGTGCGCACAGCGTGCTCCGACACGACCTCCCACCGAGGTGGGCAGGTGGGGAGTTGGGCTGCGTGCGTCGTGACAGGGCGGCAAGAACGCGCGAGTGCACACAGCAAACTCCGACGCGACCTCCCACCGAGGTGGGCAGGTGGGGAGTTGGGCTATGTGCGTCGTGACCGGCGGCTCGTGCAACCGTCCAGGCGTTGGGGGCAACACGCTAGCCGACTCAGAGCAGGTGACGGCATCGAGCCTTGGGTGGAGACGGTCGAGAGGGCGAGCTGGACCAATGACGGGCCGGCGCTGTTGCGGAGGCTCGACGAGGCTGGGCCGCCTGGGGCCGGCACAGGTGTGCGTGCGAAGGCAAAGGTGGTCTGTGGAGAGTGTGTGTGCTATCGGCGCAGACTCCTCCGTAAGCGAGACTTCGTGTGCTGAAAACAAAACGGACTCACGATAAATAATATTTTTTTGGGTCTTTTCTTTTTTTTTCCTTCACCAACATCCACGCAACGAACACTTGAGGGGAGTGGAGTCAGCAATGGGGAGTAAGGATAAAAACTAGTGAGTACTTACGAGAACTCCTTAGTAATTCGCGGTCTAAGTCCGCGACCCAAGAAGGCCCAAGCAAGGAGCGGGTATCGATGCCCACGCCGGAGACGCACCCACCGGCACGCACGACGTCGCGCCGAGGGGTTCAAATGGGGCAAGGGCAGGGGCGTAGGGTGGTGGTGGGGTTGAGGTTTGGTGACGTGGCGTGACCTCTATTAAGTGGTCGGCAAGCGCCGTAGCAGACGCCACCGGGCTCGGGCCGCGTCAGGGAAACCCCAGCCTTGTTGCTGGGTGCTACGTAGCGCAATGTTGCATTCTGTTGCACTGGAGGGAACCCCTTGCTATATATTTAGTGGGTTTGACACGTAGCATTACTGTAGTGTGGCGTATTCTACATTTTGCTATAGACCAAGTAGGCTGTTGGGTGATTGCTGCAGCCCTGTAGCACTCTGTAGATCCTAGTTGCCAGTTGTAGAGCCGTGTATTATACTTGATCCTCTACTGTATTTTCACACTAGTTTTGTATTGGGCGCCCTCAATTTTTTGGTGAATTTGTTGTTTTTTGGCCCCCCCCCCCTACGTGTTTCAAAGGCGTTTTGACGGATCAGCAGTGGCGAGTGGGTTCTAGACGGCGTGGTGTGTTTGTGAGCGGGTTCAAGGGTCTGTATTAAGGAACTTATTTGGCGCTGCTATGATGATCGTCGGGATGCTTAAATAGGGTGATCGTCAGTGCTTAATGTAGTGCCTGGTGCAGGATAACTGAATAACCAAAATTTGAGGTAAAAACGATGTATATAAATGCATGATGCTCCACCGTCTATACTAAATATCACTCTATTTCCCTGTACGTGTGTCGCCGACTGGTGTGCTGCTGCCTTCTCGAGCTACTCGACTGTCCCCTGCGTCTCTTGGACCCCCTCAGTCCCCTCTTGTCACTGTGCAACCTAGCGCCATCTGCTTATTGCCCGAGTACAACTAACCACCAGATCCCTTCTGTCTCCATTCCGTGTTCGCTCGCAGCTTAACAGGTGATGTCGTATGTTCAGCCGCAGTGGCATGTGGGCTTTATACGGCGCTCTTCTTGGCCCGGTAGTGCTCCTAAGCGGCTTGAATCACTGTACAGTCGGCCATATCCTACAACCTACGGAAATACCAATCATTATCCGTCCAATTCACACGGCCACTCACAACAAGATTGGGTGCAGCGCGCAATGGGGACGAATCTCTATTTACTCCGCGTTCACGAACTTGGGTTCAGGCTTGGGCTTCATGACGTCCCAGCAGCGTGCATGGCGATGCTTTCGCTTGTGATGGAACCCGGTGCCCATGAACTGGAGGAATGAGAGGGGGAGAGAGGGAGTGGGCATAGGGACGGATTTGCGTCAGGAAAAATTTAAATTTAAATTTAAAACTGAGATCTAAATTCCAGTAAATTTATGTTTCCCCCAGGCATCCCAGGGGTCACAATACTGCTAAATTGGCCTAAATTCACATAGATTCAGTGGCCCCCCTCATAAATTTAGCTAAATGAAAAGGGGGGGTCACTGAATCCCGTAAATCCATAGATCCAGCTAAATTTAGCGAATGAAAATTCACCCTTTTTTCTGACATGGAGGCGAGGACGAGGGCGAACTCGAGGATGAACTGGATGTGTACCAGCACTGTCCCCAGCACGAGGGTGGATATCATGACACGTACGCACAGCAGTGCGAGCGCCTGGACGAGCGCTTACGCCTGGACGAGTTCCGGGGCGAGGGGGGGGGACTATTATGGGGGTGAGCATGCAGCCCAATTTATGGGTGGGTACGTGGGTGGAATGAGGCGCGGGCACGGGGATGGGGAGTTGGAGGAGCAGATCGGCGGGAATATTAGTGATGATATGGGCGGGGATGCGAGCGAGGATGAAGGAAGTTTGAGACAAGGGAGGCACCGCAAGCCCCGAAAACCCCGTCAACCTTACACCGTGACATGCGCACTGCGGAAAACAAACTGGTTTGAATCCTCTATGCGGTGGGAGGATGAATATTTTCGGGTAATATATCGGTTAGTGAGTTCTGGCTAGCTCAACAAGGAGGCAATACTTACTATGATTTGGGACTATAGAGTGTCTAAGCAAACGTTTTGGGGCATGGTCGATATCTTGCATGGCAACCCCATCTTCAAGTCTGGATATCGCAAACCACAACCCCTGGTGTACTACCAATTAGCTGTATTCCTGATGCGGTATGGGGTTTCTGGCTCACATATACGCCATCCTAAACTCCTTACCTCCATTGGAGAGGGGACCGTGGTCCTTTATTGCTGCCGCGTAATTTGGGTGATCCGCGAACACGGTCTTGAATGCGTTCACTGTAGCATTTCCATGGATTCCATACAAGTTCCCCAGTGTATTGTTCTAGAATCCATACTTGTACTCTACAATAGTCCCTTTTGGACGCCAGGAAAGTGCATCCCGATGGTCTAAAAGGCCTTCTGAAACATGGATTGCTATGCCCGCGAAAGTCCTGAAGACGGCGGAGAAGTCCAAATGTCTCATTTGGTCCATAAATGACGCTAATCAGTCCATATCAGCACTAATTTGGTCCATTTGGTACTTCTCGGGTCTGGGTCTGGACTCGTTGGTCATGCCCGAGGGACTTCGGAGCCGATTTGTGGACTTCAGTTCGGGACATCAGGGGGTATTATACGGTCCCTGGACTTTGGGCCAGTACGCTAGGTACTTTCCGCAAGTCTACTAAGTACTTTTGACGCTATATTTGTACTTTCAAGGAGTATCTGTGGACCCTGAGAGAGGCCTCTGGACTTTCCAGGGGTACCTTTTGTACTTCCTAAGGGGACACTTTATGTACTTAAAAGTACTTTCATCTGTACGTTTCACTTGTTGTATATATGCAGCGTAAACAGAATATATTTGTTCGAGCGAATCAACAGCGTAGACATCGGGGCACAAACATCAGCATCGTGAAATCATGAACATCAGGGTCAGAAACATTAGTACCAGAAGGGGGAAAAATAAAACAGAAGATAAAACTTGGGGGGAGGGTTCGCACAGGCAACGCTACTTGTAAACTATGCATCTGGTCTACTTAGCTACGTTTCGAGGAGAATAGCGAGTGGGAACTACTGGAACCTTGGCCTATACATTATAATATCATCAGTTATGTATGCTGGTCGGTTAGATCACTTACCGCCTTGCCCTTCGTGGCTGTCTTCTTCCCTGTGCCACCACCTTCACCCGCATCACCATTCGCTGGGCCAGCTGCTTTCCTTCCACGCTTTGCGCCTTGCACTCCAGCAGTGTCTTTGGTGCGGCTGTGCTGTGGCCGGGGCTGGTGGACTTGTTGGAGAGGAAGGAGCGGCAGCAGAGATTCCGCCCGTGCCGCCGTTGCCCAAGGATTTGTCTGCGTACAGGACGCCGCCGATGAGCGCTGGGGTTACTTTCCCCAGCTCTGGCCCGAACGTGAGAATGGGCAGAGGGGACAGTGGGTTCGAGTCCACGTCTGAGGTAGCTGGGTCCGACGATCCTGATAAAACCGTCATGTTCCTGTCGATGAGCATGACCATTACGTCCCCGACTTCCCCTCCAGCGGCTGTGCCGACGCGTCAGCTGACCAAGAAATGGAGTTTTTCGAATGCCTTGAACTTGAGGTTACCCTCTGGATTTCCCAAGGATTCGCTGCACGTCCAGAAGGAACTACCTAATACTCCGCAACGGGATTTGCCTGGCTCTCAGACTCCCTAGAAGGACCCGCACGGATACGTCGGCTCGCCGCAAAAGACCCCTCGCTCGCAAAACTCTGTCTCTTTCAGCGCTGGCCCTATTGATACTAGCTCCCCCGCCGGGTCTGGTGGTGGGAGTTCGGAGAACTGGAGCGCTGTAGAGCATTCGGAGGCAGCCGATTTTGCGCCGTCGAGCGCGCCAACGGCTGGTAACATGGGCCTTGCCAGAACACCCGAGGCCAGTGGCTTTCACTACTCCAAGACTCCCGAGATGGTCCCACATAGCTTCCCCAGAACACTAGAAACCGCTACCCGGAATTTCCCCAAGACGCCCGAAGGGCTATCGCATGTGCGAACGCCCGATGCGTCGAGCGTCTCGAGCGCAAGCACCCTTGACACTAGTACCACTCAGCAGGCTGTAAGTAGCCCGTCGGCCAAGCAGCCGCGCCGACTAACCCCTTCGTCGATTCCGTTCTTCCGACGGTCGTCTTCGCATTCCATGCAGGTTCAACACAACACTGGCGCCTATCACAGAGTTCCTCAGGCCGCTGTTGAAGCCTCGTCGCACTCGGTTTCATCGCTAGCGTCCGAGTCTGGTTTCTCGCAATCCGGGTTTTCTGGGGTGTCTGGTCCGCCGAGCGCGTCCAAAAAATCGAGCGTGTTGAATTTGGGGTCGTTGTTGAAGGGCTCGGGCTCGCGTAAGAGCGCCATGCGGAGACAAGAGCCATACGGGCAAGTCAGCCGAGGAGAGGGAGCGGAAGAAGGAGGACAAGGAGAGGAGCGAGAGCCGTATCTCAGCTTTGATGGGGAGGAAGAGAAGGAAGGTGGGTGTGACTGGGGGTATGGGTTCCCGTCGGACTCGCAGCGAACTAAATGGGTTTGGGAATCAGACAATTTCCTCGGCGGAGGATAAACGAGGATCGAAGACTGTGGCGCTCCCACCGGTGCAGATGTCTGTGCTACCGGCGTCGACTGTGCAGCGTGTCGCGAACCTCAAGGTTACTGGCAGCCCGCTCAACCATCTCGTCTACGAACCGTGCCACGTCATCCCCTGCGAGTGCCATGAGCAAGGCGTCAGACAATTCGCTGCGAACCAGCCGCCAACACCTGCCAACTATCGCTGGGTCACCTTCTGTTGGGCTTGGTGGTCAGCAACCTCAGGCAAGGGAGGGCGTAAGCGCGATGTCAAATGCTACAATTACCAAAGATACTCCGACTAAAATACCATGTATGTCTAGTCGTACGTGGGCTGCGGCTTTATCAGGAGTGGTACTAATCCTTTCTCGTATCTCCAGACTCACGTCGCACGAGTTTGAACATCACTGGGCTCAGCGCTGCGCAACAGGCGAAGGTTCAAGCACCATCCAGGGACGGGTCGCCTTCAGGTCAGAGCTCAAATGCAAACGAATTTGGGATGGTTTCGCCTGGGGACACACCCAAGCCACAGTATGCCACGATCGGCGCCATGGCGCGGTCTTCCGTACGCGCGTCGCCTCAATCCTCGGCTCGTGCGCTCCGTCAGTCCAACGCGGGCAAATCTTCTTCATCGTCCTCTGCTACGCCTTCGGTCGCGAAAAAGTCCACAAACCCAGTTTCTCTCAGTAGTCTCCGCAAGTTCTCGAATAACTCCACCTCTGCGAGCGCCGGTTCCGCTAGCAACGCGAAAGAGATCCATCACTCACGCCTCTCTATCCTATCGCCGTCCAAATCACTCAAGTTCCTGAGCCCCAAGGTGACACTGCCCATTACTCGCTCCGCGGAGCCTTCGCCGCGTGGTGTCACGCCTGCGACACCATCGTCTTCTAGGCAATCGTTGTCCACGCCGTCGCCCGTGCCCATGGAGGTAGACGAGGAGGAGCTCGCTGGAGATGAGGAGATGATGGCGTATATTAGGCGGTTGCACGCCCGCAAGTTGGCCAGCGGTGCTAAGTGAGAGGAGCTGGATGATATGCTCAAGTTCCCCGAGCCGATCCCGCCCAAGACTGGTTTGACGCCCGCCGGTGAGTTTTAAGCTGCGCATCAGCCCCGCTCAGCCCTGACTCCCGTCTGCAGAGTTATTGGAATCCTCTCAGAACGACTATTTATGCGAGTACGAGCGCAAGGAGATGATGGACTTCCTACGGGTGTACTGCGTTGGGGCTGGCAGCAAGAACATGGCTACTCTCAACCACTCGACGAACAACTATGGCTACGATGACGAACGAGGTGATTACCTAGTTATCAAACACAACCACCTCGCGTATCGCTACGAGATCATCGATACTCTGGGTAAGGGATCCTTTGGTCAGGTCCTCCATTGCCGCGACCATTGCACTGGCCTTCCCGTTGGCATCAAGATTATTCGGAACAAGATGCGATTCCATCACCAGGCGCTCGTGGAGATCAAGATTCTAGACAACCTGAGGAAATGGGTGAGTGTGCTAGGTTAATTTCTTGCGCCCGTTACTTACGGTATATATAGGATCCCGAGGAAAAGAGCCACGTCCTCAAAATGAACGAGCACTTTACGTTCCGAAACCACTTGTGCATTGTCACCGAGCTCCTGAGCATCAACTTATATGAGCTCATCAAGGCCAACGGGTTCGCTGGGTTCACGACAGCGCTTATCCGTCGCTTTACGAGTCAAATGCTTGCATCACTCGTGCTCATGCGCCAGCATCGGATCGTGCATTGCGACCTCAAGCCCGAGGTGAGTGCGCTCGTTGCTAAGAATCCCACGATATTAATTGGTTCTTTTCAGAACGTTCTACTCCTTCCTCCCGCCAAGAGTGCCCTAAAGGTCATCGACTTCGGCAGTAGTTTTTTCGAACACGAGAAAGGTTAGCCTACATACTCCCTTCACTTGGGCTGGTGCCAAAGCCGTTGGCAGTGTATACATACATCCAGAGTCGCTTCTACCGTTCCCCAGAGGTTATTCTCGGGATGAACTACCACATGGCTATTGATATGTGGAGTCTCGGCTGCATTCTCGCCGAGTTGTACACTGGTTTTCCCATCTTCCCGGGAGAGAACGAACAAGAGTAGCTCTCGTGCATCATGGAGGTGCTCGGTGTTCCGGACAAGGAGTTGATCAATCGCAGCTCAAGGAAGCAACTGTTCTTTGGTATGTTCGAACTAGTTGCGATGGGCACGATACTGACGATGATTCATACATAAACCAATGGTCAACCTCAATCAGTCGTCAACTCGAAAGGGCGCCGTCGCCGTCCTGGCACCAAGACTCTGGCGCAGGTCCTCCGTTGTGACGACGAGTTATTCGTTGACTGTAAGTTGGATTGCGACAAGCACGGGCGCCCCGACGCTAATAGCACAACCACAGTTATCGCCAAGTGCCTGATCTGGGATCCCGAGCGGCCACTCAAACCGCAGCCCGCGCTTCGCCGTCCGTTCATTACCGCAGGCCGTCGCCCCAAGATCATGAGCCCCATCCCCTCCAGCACCCAGCACCTTTTCACACCAAGTTCCTCTACATCCGCCCTCGCCAGCGCGCGAACCAAACCTTTGGCCACTCCCCAAAAGTCGCAGATTGGAGCTCCTACGCCACTTAGCTCCCGGATTGCGACTTGCGCCCCGACTTCGACCACGGCATCGGTGCCCCAGACACCTACTTCCTCACATACCAACAACCTGGGCACTGCGTCCGCCCACCGATACCATGTTCCTGCATCACCTTCCGCGTACTTCTTCGCGAACACTGGCTCCGCTTAATGGCTATCCGGTGAGTTATACGAACCCACTCCGCCGTACATGATCTGACTTGACCTACCAGCAACGAGTGATCAGTTTTGACAACACTAATTCTTGTGGATTACCTCAAAAAGTTTCAGCTCTGGTAGCAAACGCTGGATTTTGTGTGTTATGTCCGTTACCTCGGTGTTTTCCCTTTTCGTACCTTCCAGCTAGTTTCATGACGCCCCATATTACTCTCACGTATATTACATCCTGCAAATAGTATATTTTTGCTTAACACCTATTCATAGTATTGGCCATACAGTAGCTAAAAGACTCATCAGACATTTGGCACATACAGTGCGTGCAAGTAGAGCCCATAAGACTCTGGTCGCGCGAGAGCTCATCCACGTCAATTTCGGCCAGCTTTTCAACTACATCCTCCGTCCACAAAAGTGGCCACTCTTTGTTTGGTTCGCCCAGGTAGTGTTCGCGGAAACGCATCGACCAGGGCAACCAGACTTGACGTCCACCGCTCCGTAGAACATTGTTAGTCCTTGAGCCTCCGACAAGCTAGAGAAGCATCCGGAAATGCGTGCGTGTCGATGGCCAATATCACAAAAACGACCCACCTTAACTTGCCCGCCACCTTGTTCCCCAGACCTATCCTTCTCCAAGTAGTGCTCGATGATGAGTAGTTGAACATCCTCTTCCACGTGTCGACAGTTGTCTCCTTTATACTGGCAGCCCCAAAATGTTTCTGCAGCGTTTCTGCAAGTGCTTGGCTCCCAATTAACCCCTTCTGCCTCCCATAAAATCGAAGCACACGACATGCGATGGACGTTATGTTGAAATCGGGGCGAGGGGCGACGCAACTGTCCCGACTGTCACATACACCACAGCAGCGGGCATTGCGGACGCTGTATGCGAAGCTTTTATTGCCATAGTAGGAGAGAAGAGCTCGGCGTCTGCAGTTTGAAAAGTTGATGAGCCGTAACAACGCATATACGTTGTCCGTTTGGTATTGCGTGTCATAGCGTTTAAACGCATCGTCGAATGCATATACTATGATTATTGTCGTGGGTTAGATGTAGAGTCTGAAAAGGGAAAACTACTTGCACAGGAGGCACGTAGCATCGCGGCCATCTCGTCCCGCGCGACCGGTTTCTGGCATATATCCATCGATCCCAGTGGTCGGAATGGTTGTATGTACAATAAATCGAACCGCGGTCACTCAGTACTTGCCAAATGGTCACAACGTATGTCTTACCATCAGGCTTGTGCACACCGCTGCTGAGCGCAACCTGGGCAAAAAGCAGGTAAGAATACACAAGCCCAGGTTTGTCGAATGGCTTACAGTGGAAACCAGAACCCGAACTGTAGGGTGTTTCTGGATCCATTTAGTAAAGACCGCAGAGCCAGCCTCGGTGTCCCCAAGCTCGCTATCATATGGTTCGGCGGAGACACCTTCCAGGCTGCAACAGTCATAGTTAACGCAAACAGCCGAGGCAACCGAGATGGTGGCAGAAGAGCATACCTCAACATCTTTGCCATCCTCCTACACGCGTTCTTCGACCTGCAATAGATTAGCCTAGACCCTCTTGGGTACTTGGTTGTCGCAAGATGCAGGATAGGCACTAGCTGTGAAGTTTCTCTCTCCGTTGGTGAGTCCGAGGTGTCCTTGTGTCTTTGTCCTCCCCCAAGGAGAGCTTGGGCCAAACACTGTAATAAATGTTCGACCGATCCAGCGGGAATATTTTCGGGAGAGTCTGGAGGTTTAGCATTTCTCGTAGGTCTTGAGATGTGGACGGGGACAAAGAGGCGGAGCGACCGGTATGCCACACGATGTAAGGCGCTCGAGCTCGATTCGGATAATCGCAATGCGCGGAATAAAAACAACAGTTGTCTTGCCTTGAGCTTCGGGTGGGACAGCAGGGAGCTGGGCGAAAGGTAGTTGGGATTCGAGCCAGGCTGGGTATTGTCTAGTACATACCTCAAAGAGAATAGACTTGCCAGACCCAGTCGCGGCAATAATGAACTGGTCTTGTTCGGGGTGCGAGAC
>WSTK01000615.1:0-19803 GCA_019616945.1 Ceratobasidium sp. 414
CACCCCATCTGATACGCACAATCTGAAGCATCTGAGGTTCTTGGCCTCGGATCTCGGCCAGCTTTGACTGTGACTAATGAATACATCCAGGTAGAAACAATAACAGTGCATGTCGCAGGTGCGGGAAGGAGTGTCAGAAGAGGATGCAACACTCAAACTCGCGAATTAAACCGGAGCTATCAAACAATTAGTTTGGTTTTGAGACCGCTGGACGGCCCGAGCTGAAGAATGAATTCGGGTCAACCGAATTGCCCCGTCCGGTCTCAAAACCGTTTCTACACGACTTCGTACTCTGGGGGTACACCGGGTGGGACAGTGTGCTGCTCGGTGTGTCACCTTCAGAACAAGTATTTCTAAGGAGCCTAGCAGGACTTACATGTCTGCTGTGCCTTGACTGGATTGGATCGGATAGAGGTCTCCCGTGAAGAACATCTTGACCAAAGATTTCAGCCAACTCAATCGCACGGGATATATGTGCTGGACTTACGACCAATCTAAGGCGCAGTACGCGGACAAGACTTTACGACCGTAAAATAGTAGGAAAGACGTGGAGCGGTTGGGAGTAACGCAGCGCTGCTTAGTACGAGCCAAGAAGCGGTTTCTGGACAGTTGGCGTTGGTTTCCCTTAGCTCGCTGCGCCGAGACCAGATAAATATAGACTGACTTGGTGCTAGAACTGTGAGAGCTCGGCAGAGGGCGCGCCGCGGAGACAGGGGCGCCAACAGCGTTGTAGCAGATCCTATCCGCAGAAAGCAGCGAATCAGACGAAAATAATGCGGGTAGGGGGGTATTGAATACATACGTAGCAGCAAGGTCGTGTCGACGGGGAAAACGGTCGGCGATGGAGAACATATGAACGAAGAGGTCAACGGTCAAGGCAGCGGCGACGAGTATCGCCGCAACCATGGCCATAGTAAAGCGGTATGAATATATAGGGAGGCTCAGAGGAGGGTGGTGGTTGATGAGAAACGCAAGAGACGAAGAGGCTCCTTTATACCTTTCATCCAACGGTCAGAGCCAAACAACAGCAATCAAATGAATAGGGGCAACGCGGCGGGATTCGGAACCGGGTTTGATGGGCAATGTCATAATGACGCACTCGATGAGTCAGCTTCGAAGTATACGTGAATGGGTGTGCAAGTCAAACAAATCTGTACAGTACAGCCGTCTTGCAACCAAATCGACTAGATGGGACATGCGTGACTTTCTTCTACTTGTGGCAGATTTTTATGGATTGCATTGTGCAGGGGATTACTGACGACATAGCGAGAGATTTCACAGAAAACACATAAAATATCAAACCACACAAGTTCACTACACCCGAAAATGGACTTTTGAAGGCGAATAAACACCGCTCATCTCTACCTCTTCTGCATGGTACTGCACGCTCGGCGGGGCGGGCAACGACGAGCTGCTGTGGTAGCTTCGAAGGTTGAGGACTAGTCGCGAGATCATCGCATTTGCAACGGCCAATCCGAAGCCCAAGGTGCCTTTGACCAGCGTTGGGGGCGCAACCATCCATGTAATCATGTTAAACAAGGAGCAGCCTAGAACAGGGTCAGCGCGTTGTGTGCTTGATTGAGTTCCACCACTTACAGACTATAACTAGGAAGTGAAAGGTGCCTGTGGCGAAAGTTCAGTGGGTGTATGCGCGGGCGATGGAGATGCACGTACCATCGCGAACTAGGATGCGAAGGAGCGGCGTTCTTGAAGTATACCTGCCGGCCTTGGACGCTTGAATGCACGACAATACAAATAAGACAGCTTCTAAAGTGAGAGGCGGAACCCAACAAGCCCAACTGAGAAGCATAAGTGGCAGGTATCGTATCGGCCCGCCGGTGCTTACAGATATGGTGTAATCTAGGATTCTGAAATGTTAGCGAAGTGTCGATGCAAGACCACAGAAAAACGCACCGAGAGAAAACATAGCCGAAGAGTAGGTTCGAATCGTATCGTATCTAAGTTCGGAAGCGTGGGTTAGGTTAATTCCAACATGAATCCAAAATGGCTCACCAGCTCTCGAGATCAAAGCAGTGAACACGATCTGTGGAAGCAATTAGACAAGCTCAGATAATATATGTGAACATGACCCACTGTACTTGTTGTCGAGAAATAAGTGACCCAGAGTGAGGCGAGGGAAATAACGATCCAACGAGAGCGTCCCCAAAGCGCTGCTACCTAAACAGCAACGAGCCATAAGCTCATATGTTTGGTGGTACACTCAAAAAGGTTGGTTTACGTACCCTCATGGCGACTAGAGCATGGATAATTCCAAACGAGGTGACGTACCATGCTCCTTCAACAAAGTACCACGAAAAGCAGCTGCCGGCATGGTTATATGTAAGTATCATAAATGCGGCCTTGGCATCAACCTACAATCTGTCACTAATGTATGAGACAGTTCCTCCTTTGTCGTACATCTGCAATGCCATAAGTATTAGCACATGTGAAGCGGTAAGGCGAAGTTGCTCACATCGACAGCTAGAACGACAAACGTAACGTATCGGTTCTGCACCAGATGGCCTTAGTTAAATGCCTGTGCTGACGATGACTTAACTAACCACTAGGAACAGTACAGTTACAAGTGTCTTCTCGGCTTTCCAGACGTATCGGATCTTAGCGTCAAATTAGATGAAATCCGGGAACTTTGACATTCCATTTCTCACCTCATCTGCGACCGTCAAAAAGTAGTCGTAGATCAACGCTGTGTATCCGACCACTGTCATAATGAAAACTGGCTTGTTAGTTGATAACTCCTGGAATAGTGGCGTAGAAACGTGCCTCCCAGGATGCTAGATTCGTTCTATGTCAATAATGCGACCTTAGGACTGCCAGAGATGCTCACACACTGAGGCGAACATCGGAAATCGCCCTTTCGAGAGCATGTACAACTTCTGGGGAGACCGACATGTGACCAAGACACCGTTGTGTTGGTGATAATCGATTGCTGGTATTAGGAGCGGCCCAGGGTAGGGCAATGGAGGGGTATGATAAGAGTCAAGGAGAGGAGGGGGGTCGGCAAAACTTCCACGGTTGCTACTTGCATTCGCTCTTTAAACAAAAAAAAAGTTAGATTAATCAATGAAATGCAACGTCGTAAAGATTTGACCTGCGAGGCCTTGGTGCGGCTCGCTATGATGCTCCAACGTCGGGGTACGACAAATCAGAGCTCAGCCTCGGCTTCTTGACAGTGGGGGATTGTTAGGGGTCGAAGGTTTACCGGAATGGACGTGTAGGTAGCATATTAAAGGGAGGAAAAACACATGGGATCAAAATCGATGCTCTCGGGTAGTGTAGGTACCTTCGGGTGTCTCATTGGTGGAGAAGACCTGAGAACCAGCGGATTTATGAGGAAGTGATGCACAATCGCGTGAATTAACTAGATATATGTATCCCAGCTTTGGCCTAGAGGTGCCGGTAGCAAAGCCGAAAGCTTGAGAGAGGGGCGTGGTGCGTAAAAGTGAGCGAGCGAGTTCTGTGCTTCAGATCGTTAATGTCTCCTCTCGGGCATAGCGAGCAGCCACAGCAGCAAAAATGTTGAGCCAGACGTAGTCGAGCCGGAGTAAACTATAGCAGAGCAGAGTAGAACACCAAGAGCGCTTGGGCAATGAAATGGTCATTATCCGGCTGTCAAAAATGATTCACATGGCCAGCCAACGGCAGATCCCGGAAGATATCCTGGCCATCTTTACTCTATTTTCGAGGATGGAATGTGTTGAGCAAGCTGTTGGTGTCGGTTTTCGTTGCCGGAGTGTTCAAGTACGGCCAGTGGTGGTTGTCTGGAACGGGACCGCGCACCATTTCAAATCATTAGTGACTGCAAATTGCACTTCTCAAGTGGCGGCCTCTCATTCGCCCACGATATATTGTTGCGCTTCTATAACGTTTCCAAACACGCGCATGTTTATAGCAATTACCTTGCATCTCCTTAATTTGATGTACCATCGGGTTCAGTTTACTACTTCAAGAAGTTTGTGCCGACGCAAAATACGGGGTTCAGAGTGTAAATTCATGCTGGTACAGCCATAGTAGCCACCGTAAAATAGCCACCCGTTCCACAGTCACGTGACCACTCGCCTCATTTCACCCACAAGTCAATGATCTCCATCTCCATCTCAAATCTCTCCCAATCTCACTAGAAAATCTCGAACCATGTCCCAAGCCGTGCGCGCAATGGACTTTCTGTCCTCGCGCTACCAAACCTTTCTCATCAACGCCCAACCCACCACCCAAACCGCCGACAGCACCATCCACAAGCTCGCCGACCGGCTCGACCCCGCTTGTCCCCTCCCCGACAGGCGCGCGGCGGTGCTCTCGCTCAAGGGCCTCGCGCGGGACGACAAGTACAAAGCTGAGATCGGCCAGGTCGCGCTGGGCCCGCTTGTCGATGTCGTGTTGCTGGGCGGAGACGCGGAGCAGGACCCAGACTCAGGAAAGGCGGTGTTGGAGACGCTTGGGCTGTTGTGTGAGGTTGTACCTGGTGAAAATGGTAGAATTGCCAAGGGGGATGTAGGGTATAGGCATACCGATATGTTATTAGCTGTGAGTTGGGATCGGTCTTGTGAGGGCGTTGGGCTGAGTGCTGGTTAGAAACCCGAGCCGCTACGCAAGTTGTTTGAGCTGCTCCAGCAGACGAGCTTCTATATCCGGTTTACGAGCTTGCAGTTACTATCACAGATTGTCCAAAACCGCGCGCAGGTGTGTCTATGCAGGGCTTGCATCCTAGCGATCGGAGAGCTAAGACGCGTATAGGCCGTACAAAGGCATCTTATCGACTTTCCCGACGGTCTCCCAACCGTAATCTCGATATTAGACGAGAAACGCGAGGTAATCAGGAATGGTGCGTTTAGCAAGCTGGATCTCAGCCATATACATACTCATATTACACTAGAGGCACTCCTCCTGCTCCAGTCCCTCGCACACCAAAACGCCGATATACAAAAGATCCTTGCGTTTTCCGGAGCTTTTGAGAAACTACTCGACATTGTCGCGGCAGAGGGTGGAATTGAAGGCGGCGTGGTCGTGCAGGACTGTCTAGCCGTCGTAGATGCGATGCTAAGGTTCAATTCGTCCAACCAGGTTAGTATCTGTTCAATCTACCGATACTTAAATTACACACGAATATCAGAACTACTTTCGGGAGCTGTCTCTCCCTCCTCGATTACCTCCCCTCTTGCTATACCCTTCACCTCCTCCCCCACCCCACGTCCCCGCCCCACAAGAATTCGCACTCCAATTCTGGGATGCCCAGAAACTAGCCAATGCAGGTATGCTCGTTGGGATCATATCTCTACTCAACGGCCCCAAAGGCAAAGGCACCGAACCAAGCCACCGCGCGCTCGAAGTCGTCGGGATCTACCGCTGCCTCGTCGAAATCGCGCTCGCTTCCAACGCCCCAGCTGCCCTGAAAACCCAGGCCCTTCTCGCGCTCCCGCCCAAGCCGAACCTCGCAGTCCCGATCACGCCGTACTTGCCTGTGCCCGG
This sequence comes from Ceratobasidium sp. 414, assembly GCA_019616945.1. Classification (NCBI taxonomy): domain Eukaryota; kingdom Fungi; phylum Basidiomycota; class Agaricomycetes; order Cantharellales; family Ceratobasidiaceae; genus Ceratobasidium; species Ceratobasidium sp. 414. The sequence continues at coordinate 5,485 of WSTK01000615.1, forward strand.
GTCTGGGGGAGAAGAGTGGGACAGGTTGCCTGAACAGCAGGCGCTAGGCGCTCTGGTCGGGCTTGCGCTTGATGGAGAGTATGGCGGGATTTTGAGTGGTGGGGAGGGCGAGGGAATAGGCGAGGACGGTGAAGAGGGCGTGGGTGTTGGAATTGGGAGAGAAGAATTGGAGTTGCGGTGGGCTGCTGCCACGGTTTTCGAAGTGGGTCTTTACCTCGTCCCGGTTCCATCTCTGACACGCTGCGCTTGACAGAACCTAGCCACAAACGACTCGGACTCGCGTCTTGCAATCGCTGCGTCGCTTACACCACCCCCGCCTCCGCCTGCGCGAGACCCAACGCAGCCAATGGCGCCCGCCGACCCACCCACGCCAGGACAGGCCCTGCTCTCGGCGCTGGTCGAGCTTCCAAATGGACGAGTGTCCAGGCGAGTAGGAGCCAAGATCCAGCTCGCATGTGCACTATTTGCAGCGCTCGTGAGGGGATCAGAAAGGGCCAAGGGTGTAGCAAGGATGGTTGTTCCCGGGGGCGCTCAGCCGGCAAGTCTTATACTACCAGATTCCCATAATCGTCTCATTTGTTTTATAGCCGACAGAAGGAGACGATGCCGACTCGGACGACTCTCCTCGACTGGTGTCTGTCCTGGTGGGCAACGTGCACCTCGCACTCCGAGAACGCGGGCGTGCCCGTTCGGCCGGCGGGAGGAGAGCGTGGGATCGGGTGATTGTTGCGTTGTTGGTCGCGCTCGCTGGGTGGATGTGGGATTCGCCGTCGAGTGTGCGAGACTTTTTTGGCGAGGGAGACGGACTGCAGGTCGTAAGTTTGAATGATAGGAGTATGCAGCGTGGTACTGATCGAGGGCGGGGTAGTTGCTGGAGCCCATCACGCAGAGCATTGGCGTAGACGTGCTCGTGCAGGGACTGTGTGCGTTCTTGCTTGGGGTGTGTTACGAATTTAACCGAGAGCCTGGAGAGGTTACGAGGTGTGCTCTGTCAAGTTATCTCCGATCATAGAACTGCAGTTAATTTACCCCCTTAGAGCCACACTCTATCCTATTTTGCACTCGAGGATCGGAACCGATGTGTTCATCGCCCGCATGGCCCGCGTGCGCGAGGATGAGCGTTTCAAGGCCGCCGGCCCCGATTCTCCTGTCGTTGCTCCTGGCCTTGGCCTCGAGGACGAGTACACTGAAGCAGAAGGCGAAGGCGAGGGAAGTGCGGCAGCCGGTGACGTGTGGCTCGACTGGGGATTCATTGAATTTTGGAAGAGCAACGCCTGTAAGTCGAGAAGTGTTTGTGGTGTCGAGCGCTAATGGTTCTGGCGCGGCAGATACAATTCAGAGGGCAATTTCGGTAGATCCGGATGCAGCTGCCGCAAATACATGTGGGTGACTGATTGATGATGGCGGCAATGTGGCTGACATCTTGGCATAACAGCAATGAATGAAGAGACGACCGAGTTGATTGCGTCGCTCAAGGAGACAATTCGAAAGCAGGCGGACGAGATGGAGGCGCTTCAGACGCAGCTCACACGGGTGAACAAGGAGCGCGAGGAAGAGGTGGGCGGGTTGTTGGGTCAGTCGCCCAGACACTTAATCAAACTTGACAGCGCGAGTCGCACGGGGCGCAAATTGCGAGTTTGACGGAGAAGGTGAATGAAACGACCGGCGAGCTGGACAGGGTGCGGGCGCAGAAGACCGAGGCGGAGAAAGAGCAGGAGGACGTGCTCGTGTTCTTGGAGGAGCTGAGTGCGAAACGCAAACGCGACAAGGCCAAGATGCGGGAAGCCGGGCTGGACGTGTCCGAGGACGAGGGGGGCGAGGATGAGGAATAGGCGCTGCGGCCTAGCGCAGTTTGTGTTGATTGTGCTTGGTCAGCTGTCGGGCGTGTCCAGTAACAACTTAAATTCAACTGCGTGTCAGCGCGCCAACGGGCTCTGCGACTGTCCGAAGTACGAGCCAATATCTTTTCTTCCTTTTCCCGGTGTGGCGGTCCTTTGTCTGCCCGACCGGCCCTAAGCTGCTCCTTGGTCCAACTCCCGCCTCAATAGCCCCCACCCCAGTCCCAGTCTCTACCTTCCCGCCGCCAAATTACTGCTTTGAGCGCAGTGCGCCAAGTACGTGACCGCCGCCCCGGCCCAACCAGCGCTTACGCCCTTGCAGACGACCACCACCCCATCCCCCCACACCACTCCGCCGCCATGGGTTCATGCATGTCCGTCGAGGAAAAGGCGGACAAGGAGCGCTCCCTCGCCATCGACAAGCAGATCGAGGAGGACTCCCGCCGCTTCCGCAAAGAGTGCAAGATCCTGCTGCTCGGTCAGTCTACGTCACTGGCCCTTGTCTGCCACCCCGGCCTCTCGTGTTCGCCGCTCACGCTTGATCGCAGGTTCGGGTGAATCGGGCAAGTCCACAATTGTAAAACAAATGAAGATTATCCACCAGAACGGCTACACGAGAGAGGAACTCCTCGTCTACCGATATACCGTCTACAAGAATCTCGTCGAGTCTGCGCAGGTGCGTGTGGCGTGGTTTATCTCAATTTTGGTGCTCATTTGTGCCGTACCCCTCCCCGCCGATTACACATGTTCCGCTTACCCAGGCCATCGTGTCCGCCATGCACAAAATCGGCGTCGACCCGGTAGAGCCCATCAACAGGCAGTATGCAGAGGAGATAAGCTCGTTTGAGCTCCCGAAAGACATCGAGGCTTCCTATTCGCTCCCATCAGAACTCGCCACCGCCATCGAAAGCGTATGGAAGGATCCCATTATTGCCCAAGTTATGGACAGGAGTAACGAGTTTTACCTCATGGACTCGGCGGGCTAGTGAGTTTGACGCTCTCAAGGCGGTGCTTGGTGGCTAATGCTATACTGCCACCCTACCCTAGCTTCTTTGCCCAAGTCCAGCGGATTTGCACAAAGGGCTATGTGCCCAATGAGGCGGACGTCTTGCGTGCGCGTGCAAAGACGACCGGTATCACGGAGACGAGGTTTAACATGGGTCAGCTCAGTATACAGTGCGTATGATTGTTGCCGCCCCATCCTCGTACGATTTACTCATGTGCTTGTTCTTCCCCTTGTTATTAACAACCGCGACTGGGTATCTCCGTTATCCCTCCGCGTCCCGTCTCCACAGCATGTTTGATGTCGGCGGCCAGCGATCAGAGCGGAAAAAATGGATTCACTGCTTCGAAGCAGTGACGTCTATCATCTTCTGCGTCGCGCTGAGCGAGTACGACCAGGTCCTGCTTGAAGAGAAAGAACAGGTACGTGTCCGGCGCAGACCGACCCCCAGCCCCCGGCCGCCGCATGATCAACACCCTGACTAATATCCACGCCCCCAGAACCGTATGGCAGAATCACTCGTGCTCTTCGAATCTGTGATCAACTCGCGGTGGTTCTTGCGTACCTCGATTATCCTGTTCCTCAACAAGATCGATGTATTCAAGGCAAAACTGCCCAAAATGCCGCTCGAGCGGTACTTTTCCGAGTACACGGGCGGGCCGGATATCAACAAGGCGGCCAAGTACATCCTTTGGCGGTTCACCCAGACGAACCGGGCACGATTGAGTGTGTACCCGCAGTACGTAATTCGTTTATTTCATCTAACATCGATTCTGATTGGGATCTTGACACGCTGGCCAGCTTGACGCAGGCGACAGACACATCCAACATCCGACTCGTGTTTGCCGCAGTCAAGGAGACGATATTACAAAATGCACTCCGGGACTCGGGTATCCTATGAGCTCGACGGGGTAGATTACGAACGAGACGAGACGGAGGGGAAAGTAAAGGTGTCTTACCGCTTGGCCGGTTGTTTTCTGTGTTCTCGTTCGTTTGTTCGTTCGTGCCCGCTGGATCTTGGCTCATCCTACCTGCCTCTGGAATATTTACGACTCTCCTGTCCTCACTGATTTCTGTGCGGAGATGATATTTTGCTTATAGTTTTTCCTTGCTTCTGATTCTCTGTCCCTTTTCCTAGTTCATCATGACGCCCTTATAACCCCTCCAACCTCACCCCTGTTCCGTTTCCACACCGGACAACTACCCCCTACAGTTCGACCCCTTTCCCTCCATGTTCTCTGTGTTCCTACCTGTCTCTTCCCTGCCACACGACATATGTTATACCGCCGAATCCTTTTTACCTCAAGGTGAGCCCAATTCATCCAATATACAGTGAATGAAGGAAACTGATCGTACTTTTTCACTCCTGTCGGGCTGTGGCTATTTCGGATTGTCCCTGATGTTCGTACCTCGCCTCTTCCTCGCGCCCCGATCCAACCCACTCGCTCATGACAGTCGCCCCGCACCAGAATCACCAGAATCGAACCGTTTTGTATTGTTTGCTAGCCCGTGCCCGTCCAATCATCCGTCCGTCTATGCAGTTTCTTGTTCTTTTTTTGCCTTTTGTGTGTTACTTTCTACCCGTTTCTTTTGGTTATTTCAATGTGTGTTTTTCCATTGCTTGTATATGCGTGTGAGTGAGGTTGAAGTGAGACATGATCGACCTGTCTCCGGAGTCGGGTTGAATTTGCACTATTGTACACACGTGATCTGATGATCTTCAGGAGGCGTGGGCGCATATAGCCGCTAGAACCTCGCCTCCACACTATGGGCCCTGATCGGCGGGAGGTACATTCCTTGCTGGACTTTTACTCCCGCGGGCTCCATTAGCCGGGGACAAATGTCCTGTTAGCCGTGTGTTCTGGGAAGTCTTATTGTTGCAAGGCAAATTGTTGGGCTCGAGATAACAACGACAATAGAACATGAGAGTGTACTAGCTCATGTACGTTGAAACGCTAACAAACTTCCATCGGCTTAACCCGGGGTCTCGGCCCTGCATATCGGTATGACGAGCACTTTTGGAGCGTGTGAGAGTCGATCTAGCATACATTTGGACGGAGAAACTCCCGTCGCTTCGCTAATCTCTCAAAGCGATATATATGGGCATTAGGCGCCCATGCGTTAGGCCGCTGCGGATTTCAACTTGGATCAGATCGAGGGCGGGTTAGCCATCTAGATATGATGTTGGTTGGCCCTCGTTCAAAGCCCAGTTTGGTATCGCAGCCCACAGTCGATCATTGCCAGCTCACTGTTTAGCTAGCAGCGATCAAGCATTTGTCGTCACTCGCATAGATCCATTCAAGTTTCAGCTTCGTTGTAGGCGATAATCGGCCCCAAGATCCAGAGGATCTATTCCAATCTGGTCCGGCACAGTATCAGGACGTGTTCTTGCCTGATGCGAGAGTTGAACGTGCGGACTCTTTCCCAAGGTGTAAACGCAACGCCCAAATCTGCCTGCTGTCGAGGCACAAGCAGGGGCGGCGTGACCCTTTGAAAGGGCTGCGAGTGAGCGAATGGGCTCGGTCCCGAGGCCGTGGCACTTTTAGGAGTGTCAAGTCCCCGTGTTGGAAACTCTACCGGATGATATGCGCGCATACAGTTGACGGCGTTTTCCGCAAACGTGGCGTGCGATCGACTGGCTAGGACATCTCGGATTTTACGTACCCAACGTGTTGAAGGGGTCGAGACAGCTTTGGGGACCCTCGCAGTTTTATTGTCTAGGTATATGTCATATTGGAGTGCACACAGAAACTGTGTTCGGTTGCGAGCTACGCATGTTGCATGAGCTATTTTCCTGTGGCTGGCTCAAACGTCACTGGCATCCAACGTATCTGGAGCCTCAAGATCAAGTTCCCTTCATTTGATGCATCGAAACGCCACCAAGGAACAACGCACAATGCACCGAAAGTCTCCTACCGGATATCAGACGTACCCCCAAATCGACTGGATAAATGCGCTTGCTCAAGTCCCTATCTAAATGCTGCGATCAAAGGCTCGAGTATCGTCTCGCAAAGCTCACTGTGATGGCAGATAGGGGGTTGCCAAACTGCACACCATCTAATAACGGCCACGTGGCCGCCTCGAACCAGCCAGCATCAGCAAAAAGCCTAGTCGATGGTTCCCCCCGTTTTATTTCCATCACCTCCCGTCACACCCCCTTGTTGTCCGCCTCGTAAAAAGGGGTGTCCTGCACCCATCTCCCTTCGCTGGTTCATTCAATTGCGATATGTTTCATACGCCCAAGGCTTCGGAATCTCATTATCGAAATGAACGGACAATACTGTGAGCGGAGGTGGGTGGCGAAGGGATCGGTATACTTTCCGAATCGGCAAAGTGACGTACAGTGGGGGTCGGCACGCGAAGCGTGCCGCGCCTGTGGATTACATAAGCAGAATCCGCGCGAAAAGTGGCACAGATGGCCTGTGCTCCGTGAACGACGTTGGTCAACAGCATAGAACGCCTAAGATATACATAACATACATAATAACGTGTACGGAGTTACCCAGGCTGAACAAGATAGATAAAAAAAATGAGAAATAAGCCCAAAAGTCGTGCATACAAGTGAGGTGCAATGTACTAAAGCATCAGGGAGAACTTTGAACAATGGACAGGGCTTGAACATATTTTGAGGCCATATCCGAGACCAGGCTCCTTTTTTCTGCAACTTTGAGCTTGCTTGTCCTCGGAAAACCCGGCTGGTTGGCGAGTATTTGTCGGTATATTTTGAGCTGATCATCTAGCTGCGTTCCCTTCATTTTTGCTATCGCTTCTTGATCAAGCTCGAGTTGAATGCCAGCGACATATTGTTGCTTTTGGATTCGCCTATCTGCGCGTTTGTTTTGTACTACTTGGTTTTTTTCTGCCTCTTGTACCGCAGCCAAAACCAGCTCTCTCTTTCGTGTTTCCTCCAACTTTGATGAATCAATTCGCCGCGCCTCCGCTCGAGCCCACGTATACTGGCCAGCTGTAAAATTCGCCTCCATGTAGGCTTCGGTCTCGTTTGTACGGTTTGTCATTAGTGCGTTGTACCTGTGCAAAGTGAGGCGAGGAAATCGCCGTGTCCAAACACGCCAGGTCCCAAGTGCACCCTCGTTTGCATCGTTTGTTGGCGGCATAAATGCCAGTTCACGCTGCTCAAGGGTTAACAAAGCGAGTGGCGCATCTGGCGCGAACTCGTCTGTAAATCGAGCCCAGGTTTGTAGGGCACCACAACAGAATGCGACAAATAGATCTGTGAGATACGGCAACTTCGATTCATGCTGCCGGAGCGCCAGGATCACTTCTGGGTTGTCCCATTCAGAACCATCAAGAGTCGCAGTAGCTGCGAGCGCATCTAGGCCTAAAACAAGCATAGGTTCCAAGATAATCGAATCTAGATGACGCTGAACCTGAGCGTGTAGTTCAGCCAAGTCAGCAAGCCCTTTTCCAGCGACAGTTGCGGTGTGGATAAGGCGCATATATGGTTTGGACACTATCTCTCCATAGAGCGAGATAACCAATAGCTCAGCAAGTGTTGCCGGGCAGTTCATCGCCCTCAGTATATTGTTCTCCATGTGATTTAGTATCCCAGACGCCTTTTTCTGTCTACAGTGCTCCAGAAAATCGATGTATGCGCCATGTAACACACAGAGCTCTGTTGCAGCATCGGTATATGAGCAGTATTGCACGTTGCTAGTGTCTGGAAACCTATGGAAGCGATGATGATTTGCTTCAAACCAGTAAGTGTGACTGTCTTGATGGCCTTTCTTGTCGTCTTTGTGATTAAACACTGCTCCTGCCAGGCTACAAAGTTTAATCGCACCAGCTTCAGAGACTGAAATCGCTCGTTGCTCTGCCAGCGATATATCTGTGGAAGTCTTGGCAAGCGAAATGGTCGCATCATTATCCTTGTTAAACAGGATTATGGGTGGGGTGAGCAATGTGTTCGCCTTCCAGAAGGCTAGCATTCCAGAAGCACCACCTTTGGCTGCATTCATGTCCTTGTGGGCACAACACCCGCCCCGAATCATCCGAGAGCGATCAAGTTGAATGTCTGGCGGACTCTGGTTAAACTCTGTGTTTCCTAGTTGAGTAATGTACTTCTGGTATTCAGCTGCGCGAAGACCTTCTTGATTGTCAGGGGACAAGCTATTAAAAATATCGGCACCACCAGCAGCTGATTCAGAACTCGTTTGTATCTCTTGATAGACCTTTTCAGCTTCAGAGTCTCCCAGGTTTAAGAGTGCTAGGTTTCCTAGATAATCGACCCAAGAATCTAGTTTCCACTGCTGCTCTAGCTGTGCTACTTTGAGTTGATCCTTGGCATGGTCTCCATTAGCACCACAGATCTTGCGTGCAATGTCTGAGGCAGTTATCACCTCAGGGCTAGTAGAACACTTAGGAGCACATTTGGAAGTGTTGCATATAGCCTCTATTGAGTTCTTTAGGGTGGTAACTTGTGTCTCACTTGTATGGTCTGTTGTGGACTCGACTGCAAGATACAACTGCTGGTGAGTGCCTCCAGTATTCGCCATTATATGCATGCTGCTGAAATTAATGCTTCGCTGTGATGTTGAATCCATACTAGTGGTGATACCTGATTTAATGCACTTGAGCACTTTGGAATTGTGTTGTGGAAGGTTCAACATACCTTGAGCCTTTGCTAAGACATCTCCAGCTTGAATCCTTGTGCCAATACCACCTTCTAAAACAAATTGGCCAACTGAGCGTGGTGAAGGTATGTGTCCAATATTGACTCCGAATGCAATGGCACACATCCGGATGACCTTGGGAACTTGAACTGCTGACACCCCAGACATAATTAACCTGCGTGATAGGCTTCGAATGCGAATACTATAAGTGCTGGACGACTTTGTGTTGAAAAATGGTTTTGTCTGAATGTATTTTGACTTTTTGGCTAGCATATAGCGACGAGATTCTTCAGCAGCATGTGCTCTCTTCTTCCAGCTCATTTTATATCGCTTGTACTGCTCTATTTTGCTTTTGAGACGCCTAGTATCACCTACCCAAGCTACTTGTTGCTGGTTAAATCGTAATTCAAGTAACTTGAGGTTTCCGACAAGTTTTTTGTTGTTTTGAGTCAATGACTTGACGTTCCTACTTGCTCGCCTAGCCACCTTCAATGCATTACGTTTTTGAGCGCGTAAGCGTGTGTTCCGGGCAGCAAGAGTTTTGCTTCGGGCCATGAGTTTTTTGAAGTATTTTGAGTTGTGAACATGTGTGCTGTGAGCAACTTCTTTAGGCTATATTGTTTATACAGCATATATTAAGCACTTTAGCTTGCTTCTATCCTGGTCTGGGTCATTACTGACATGGTCTGTGCCAATCTCTGGCTGTCCAACTCTTGCTTGCACTAGTGCAGCCCTCTGGCATGCAGTTCTTTGGTTTCTACTACGCCTGGGTGCAGAAGCTAGTGCCAGAACCATAGTAGATGTTCCTTCCGTACTTTGGAATGATTGATGCCTAGCCACAGTAGTGGAACGCTGCAGGAACACAAATCGGGGCAGAGGAATGTGCATTGCCAATATCAGAAACCAAACACAGACAACTACAAATTACCTGCACTTAAATGCACTAACTCTCCTTGATTTGTATCTGGGTCATGAAACTAACTTTGTGGGACCTTTTCTGGTACCAGTAGTATCACTTTCTTCAGCTCGGTTTTGGACTGCAGCCTCTAGTGTCATGAGTTCAGATGTAACTAAACTAGCTATATCTTCACAGAAGTGAGATATTGTGAATTGAGCCTGAACATTTGTCTTATAATTACTTCTTGTATGATTATATACTATTTCTGAAGCTTAATCTTCTCTTGCGATGAAGGATTAAGAGCTCACTTTTTGGTGCCATCAAATTGCCTCAATGTGAGCACGTGACTCGCAGGCACGGCACGCTTCGCATGCCGACCCCCACGTACAGTGCCCGGCACCAGGTCACCGCCTCCCGGATAAGCTCCCAGAAGTAAATTCTTCAAAGTGTTTCTGCTCATGGAAAAATAAAGATCCAGATTTTGAAAATTTTGGCTGCCAAAATTGAAACATCACGTGCTATGCACCATATATGGAAGGTGTACCTGGGCACCTATATTGTGTATATGACCAATATGTCTAATTTAGAAGCAATGACACATCCAACACCACTTTCTTTGGCACACGACAGTGAGATTTGCACTTCTTGACGGCACATTCAGCATCCTTGCCTGTGAGCCCAATCCTGTACAAGTGTGTGAGGAGGTTTCAGGATGCTGGTAGGACTTTTCTTAGCTTTTTGTAGCATGAGCTGAAGACAAGGAAAGTTCAGGAGGGGTAAAACATTTATTTTTTCTCATATCAAACATGGGTTTTGAGTGTAGGTTGCTATACCATGACGGGCACAAAATCAAATGTATATCAGCAGAAATCAACTGCCGTAAAATTGAAACATCACGTGATGTAGACCCTTTCAGCGCTTAAAATCTGCTTCCGGGAGAAGCGGCGACCTGGTGCCGGGCACTGTATCAAGAAATCACTGCAACGTGCTCGATCGTTCCCAACCGTTCCCATCCCACTCGACAACGGAGCCACCCAGGATGTAATTAGTTTTCCAAGCTGCGAAGATGTTCATCACGACAAAAGTGCATTGCACTAGTTCACGACACCGTGCACACCGGGATGTATATCCCATTCTGGGTTTCAGGCCGGTGGAGAGGTCTAGAGGAGCCTCGGTTCGTCAGTGAGCGGGCGCAGCGAGCAACGGACGAGGAACTTACTGGCAACAACAACGACGAATGTTAGCCCAGCACCACCGAAGCACTCTACCGCGGGACGTCGTGCACGCCTGTCGAACTGCTCACCCCGAGCGCGGCTTCCAGCCCAGAGTGCCTGGCCCGTTCCCGACCGGTGCGAGTGCAGCGCTAGTACTGGACGTGTTCATGATATTGCGATTGCCTCGCACAGTCCTGTGAGCGAGCAACCCTGTCCCTGACTCGCGCGGACGCCGTAGCGCCAGGACGGGAGCATCGAGCTCGGCGACCAATGTACTTCCTGAGGACTTATACGAAGCTAGCTACCTGTAGAGAATGTCAGACATGTGTGAGGGAAATGAACAGAGATGGGCTGACCTTTTTCCGAGTCGCTGAGTGCCCAGAGCCATTATGGGCATCGATAGCACTGAGTAGAGCATAGGAGACTGCCGGGAGAGATCAGCATCAAACTCGTTGTAGAATAGAGGCGCTTACTTGAGGGGAATGGTGAACGACGGGGTGAGGTCGTGATGTCTCGAGGTAGAGTAGAGGTAGAGTAGTGGAGCATAGCAAGGTAGTGGAGTATGGCGAAGAATGACCCGGGTGGAGACGAGTTAAGCGGGGTGGCGGTTGAGGGCAAGTCGGCCGACTTTATACACTGAAGACGGCCAAGTTGCGGATACTGGCAGAAACGGCGCTCAGTGCGCATGCCCGGCGAGCGGAATTGAACCAAAGTCAGGAGTCTATACACTCGGGTTGGGAGCTTGGTCCAACAGCTGCGCCGTAGATATCCCATTTAGTCCATATTTCAATCTTAGCCGCAACCGATGGGTATATGTGCTCCAAGTTGAGTGCGTCGAGATTCGTGTACTATTGTTAACCTGTGCTTGGACCCGCATAGCCGAATTACATCAATGGCTGCGCATACATTTAGGGAGCATCAACCGCATAGTCGGGTAAACACATCGGCGGAAAGAACCGCTTTCCCCAAGCCATGATGAGGGTGGGAGTGAGGCTCTAGACTCGAGTGTATAAACTCCTGACTTTGGCCCAACTCCGCTCGCCGGGCATGCGCGCCGAGCGTTGTGCCGTGCGTTTCGTGTGTTATTTTCATTATATGCGCCAAGTGTCAACACCGTAAATGGCCCTGGCCGTGCCAAGCCAGTCGGAGTTCATTGGGTCACCCGATCACGTGCCCCAAGCACCAAAATCCGACCGCATTGAACGCAACGCGACGCGACGCAGGGCTCATTTATTTAGTACAGCGCTCGGGGTAAACAATACAGAACATGCGGTCCAGTTCAACTGGCACTTTCAAACTTTTCGCAAACACGATCTCATTCCAACTGCAAATGCGGTCCGTAACTAAGATTCGCAATTCGCTGTGTGGTGGCAGTCTTAAACCGCCAGTTCCCTCACCGCACGCGCCGGCGTTTACTAGGCCTCTCTCGCACGGGTTCAGGTTCGGCTTTTTCTTCTGGCTCAGTTGGCGCAGGCACCAGTCCTTCGCGAGTGATCCCTTTCATCTAGGATCCACAAATGTTAGCATCAGGGGTGGGCGTGCTTGGTCGCGGTCTCACAATTGCCACCACTTTGGCTGCGCTTGGTCGTTGTTCGGGCTCGAACTCCCAGCAGCTCTGCAGGAGCGACCAGAGAACATCTCCGTGCTGGCTGTTTGATGGTATGCTCTCCTCTGGTCGCTTGGGAGTCTCATTCTTGATCCCAACTGCCCTCATCAGGGCAATAACTGCCGCGGCGAATCATTGGGATACAATGTCAGTTGGTGTGTGGGATCCCGAAAGAGAGGAACTAGTCCTACCGTTATTGATGTAGAAGTATGGTAGTTTGCCGGTGATTATTTCCTGCGAATTGACGTGAGACTTGGGTGTGAGTGGTATATGAAGGGCGAATAATACCAGTATTGTCTGGACACCAACGTGGTAAACATTTACACATCGGCGCTAGTGAAACAACCTACCATGCCAAGCGCATACACATCTGCTTCCTTGCTCTGTTTCACTTCCCTCTCGTCCAGTATCTCCGGGGCCTACGTGCGTGAATGGTCAGATGATGAACTACAAACTTTGAGCCGTTTACCGTCCATCGCGGGGTAAACCCGCTTTGCTTTACGGTTTCGGTGAACTGCAGCGTGCCTTGCTGCAGGACTGCGTTGCCAAAATCGGTGATCACTGGAACACCTTTGTTGGACACGAGCACATTATTCTGTCGCTCAATAGGTCAGGCAGCCACTAGAATGACGTGATTAAGCATACCCCTTTGAGATCCCCATGTATCTACCGCGGGATGAGACCCAAAATCTCAACAACAATTGAAACACTTACCACTCCTGTACGGTGGAGATACTCTAGACCCTTGCACACATGTATGCTCTAAAAAGGGAATGACGTGAATACTACTAGAACCGGGAAAAGGCCAGGTTGCGCACCATGTCACAACGACTAAGGTCAGGATGCTTGTCGAGGTAGGAAGGCAGACTGCCGTTTTCCATCCAAAGGGATACCATCCGAATCTGATCCTGGACTTTTGCCAACCCAAGCAGCGGAAGGACATTTGGATGTCTACATCTTGACCAGGTATACAATTCTCGGGCTGCACGCTAAGACAGTATAAGATTTTCACATATGAATAGAGTGTGCCGACTTACCTTGGGCAATTTGTCGGCTTCATCGTCGGCGTTAAGTGACACCCGCAATGCTTTGATTGCGACCCGTCGTCCGTCATGGAGTTTCTCGTTATACACAAACCCAAATCCACCATACGCTGTGGGTTGGTTGCTGGACGAAGGGGGGTCGAGGTCATGTGTTAAGTCTATACACCCATGTTCGGTGAGATGCTGGATAATTTCGTCTGGGGGCTGGGAGACCTGTCAGGTTCCAGGTAAAAGGAAATACTAGTGGAAAGGAGTCACAGTGCTGCTACTGATAGTGATAATTGGGCGCTGCAAGAGAAGTGTTGAACAGGAGGTGAACGAGAGTAGGGGATCGGTTTAAAAATTTCTCACTGCCTGTATATGCAATATTTCGTCCATGTTTCATTAACCAAGTCTATTCCAAGTGTGGTGACACTCACAATCTAGAAAGACGGGGTGTAGTGTGTAATATACGAGTGTAGTTCGCGAAACACGGCGTAGGTACGTCAGTGCAGTCCATTTCAATCGATGCATAACTCACTGGCTATATGACAGAAACACGGCGCAGGTACGTCAGCGCAGTCCATTTCAATCGAGCATAACTCACGCCCTATATGACAGAAACACAGCGCAGGTACGTCAGTGCAGTCCATTTCAATCAAGCCATAACTCACCAACTATATGACAGAAATACGGCGCAGGTATGTCAGTGCAGCCCATTTCAATCGATGCATAACTCACTTCCTATATGACAGAAACACGGCGCAGGTACGTCAGTGCAGTCCATTTCAATCGAGGCATAACTCACTGACTATATGACAGAAACACGGCGCAGGTACGTCAGTGCAGTCCATTTCAATCGATGCATAACTCACTGGCTATATGACAGAAACACGGCGCAGTACGTCAGCGCAGTCCATTTCAATCGAGGCATAACTCACAATCTATATGACAGAAACACAGCGCAGGTACATCAGTGCAGTCCATTTCAATCAAGCCATAACTCACCAACTATATGACAGAAATACGGCGCAGGTACGTCAGTGCAGTCCATTTCAGTCAATGCATAACTCACTGGCTATATGACAGAAACACAGCGCAGGTACGT
>WSTK01000616.1:0-19748 GCA_019616945.1 Ceratobasidium sp. 414
CTTAATAGTGGTCCCTGTCAGGACTTAGAAGCAGTCCTTGCCTGGACGTTTCCGAAGTCCCTTGATTTCCCTTAGTGAAAGTCTAACCGGGACATGCCCGCAAAGCAGAAGCGAGGTCAAGGGGCCCGGGTTCGGGCCGTTTGTTTAATCAACAACGAGGAAGTTATTTGGGGCCCGAATATGGGGAACACAAACAAATACAAAGCGTATGGCGTAAGAGGCCAATTTACAATCATTCAACTGAACCCAAGAAAAATAACACGACGAAGACACCACAACTTTGCTAATCCCAAGTTTATCGGTTCCCCGGGCCTGGAGGTACATACCCGTACATACCCCGCCCCCCGCCACCCGCGGGCAGATGCAGCCGCGGCACGATGTGTTCTGTGAGCAGCCCATGGCCCGATGTCGGACTTGCCCGTTCGTCTTGTGGATCCTCGGTTGTCTCTGACACGGCTGAAGGAAGGCTGTCGCCGCGCTGCGGATTCAAGCCGAGCCGGGCCGGTCTCCATTGATCCTGCCAATAAACATGGCCAATCGGTGTAGCGTTTGGCTGATCCATGGACCAGTCTTTGGTTGACCGTACAGAATATCCGATTGGCGGCTGTTTCGCTGATATTGGGGAATCTGGGGGCAGTGTGAACGGTTCGCTTGTGTATCCGACTTTTTTGTCGTCGCCAAAGTCTTTAGGGTACGGGGTAACGCGGTTGTACCTGCCTCGATCCCGATTTCGCCGTTGACATACGAGGACCAGGACAATTATCAGCATAACACCCAGAATGCCACCGACCGTGGCCCCGATTATGGTTGTGAGTTCTAGGGCAGGACGGGAACTTAGGCGCCGTCAGCACTAGCCACCTGGATGGTGTGGGGAATGTGAACGTACGAGTTACCGGTGTCTGAATTATTATTAGCAATCGAGTTTGGGTTTGGAATCGAGCCAAACACAGTAATCGAATTTAGACTAAGGGTTGATAAGCCACTATCGTTCCCTTCGTTGGTGAGTGTGACGCTATGTGGCTTGGTTGGATCCAAACCGCCTTGGAAATATAAAATGGTGTCATTGATGGTCCACCAAGAGGAGGCGTTATAGATGCTTGAAACACCATCGAGCGTCTGCACAGGTCAGTATTCCCGCCTACCATTTTACAGTCAAACTCACCACTCGATAACTGGTCCGCCGATCATATGTTAGCTCATGCATACACACTTCCGGTCAGCACTTACAGCCAGTGTTCCCTGCCCAGCGCTCCTGTGATCATCACCGCCTCGCCTTTGAATCCTAGAGACGCCGTAGATCCTCCGACCTTAGTTTCGTGGTAGGACGGGGGCGCCGTTGTAGATGGGGTTGAGTTATTGGTAGGCTGAGCCCAGTTGCCTTGATAAACAATAGAGGAGTTCCGATTATCGTAGATATCCCCTCGGCCCGGATCTCTGTAGACCAGGAATAAGTACTATCGCTTGACTCTTGGGGCTAAAACCGAGCCCACCTCGATATAGATCCAAGGGTAACGATCGCTTTGTCGAACGAGAAAGCGCTCTTGGAGTTGTTGGCGTATGGGGTGATGGTGATGTTGTGTTGACCCGCGGCGATGCTGGGAAATGCAACGAGGACTCCGCCATAAGGGAGTTGAGAATAGTAGATGTCGTCAAGGAAAACGTCATAAGTACAGTTGGCTTGCCCGTAAAGGTACACACTGCTTCCTGCCGGCGCAAGGGCACCGTGTGAATTCAATGTCGCCACGAACTCGATCACAATTCCTCACCACAAAACAACAAAGATAAGCTTGACTTATTGTTCCAAGTCACATGGGACGAGTCTCCAAGCGGGGCGTCTCCCCCAGCCTGATGAAATCCCGAAATCGAGTAGTGTGTAGCCCAGCCATCCCCAGCAGCGCCGTCACCTGAAGAATGTTCGCGGGTGAGTACACACGGGATTAGAGGATATCGCGTACCGTAAGGAAGATAGTTGAACACTGGGCTCGAGTCGTCGAGAGTAATGTTCCAGATGTCGGACATCTCGTGGGATTGAAGACTTGTTTGATGAGACCTCCTACAAGGGAGGACTCAGCTAGGGTCCGGCAGCGATCGTGTCGCCACAGCGTGGTACTTTTAAAACGCACCTCACCTATCGATCTTGCTTGGTTAGCTGGTGGAATGTGGGTGACAGCTCGGTTAAGTTGTTGGCCCCAGGCGAGACGATACGATCCAGGACCGGTGGCTAGCCCTCGTGCGAGATCTATGTATATAGTGAAGTCTAGATCTTCGGAAGCCGAGTCACAGCCGTAATCAACCTTGGATAGCCGCGGTGCTGTCGACCTATGCATCTTTGTCCCGATTGGGCTATAATAACGCACGTGCCTTTCCGGTGGTGCGCGGAGAAACACAAAACACAGCGCGAAAAAAAGAAAAGAAAAAAATACAGTGGACGAGGAAACAAGCGGCTGATGTGGACTCCCCCTACTGGAACAAATTGGCGTATATCTTGGTAGACTCTGCTCTGAGGGGAGGCTGTAGTCCATCGGATTGCTGCCGCCCTGCATATTCTAATTCACGTCTAGAGAAGTAGGGCCCACCTGGGGCCGAATAGTATCTGACACGCGACACCAGGCTCATGGCGCAAATATGAAGACAAACTACCCCTAAAACCGGGCGTTAAATTCACATGTACACGTTCATGACGATTGCTACACCGGGAAATTTTCCATTCACGAAACCAAATGCATAACCTTTTTGACTTCTTTTTCAAGATCCTCAATCCCCAACACCTGGGAAACAATCAACTTCTCCTTCGGACGGCAGTTGGCACATATGTTTACAGGGGTCGGGGAGGTTAGTTGTATCAACTTGGTGAGACGCTCCCGGAGCAATGGCGTCGCGACCACGTCTGCGGTGTCGAGACCGGCCGTGGCGTTCCCCGAGAGTATCTGAATCAGGACACGTTTCAGGAGAGGCAAACAGTTCGCGCAGACAAACGACGTCGGGGGGTTGAGTTTGGGATAGGGGTAGTACTCCGCGCCATGCGCATACAGCAACAGCTTCGTGCGGTACTCCTCTCGGAACGTCAGCAGCCTTGACAGCTTGTCCGTCTCGTGACGCTGAGCAAACTCGGCGACGATCTCTGCGGGGTGGTACTGGACAGCGCTACAAATCTCGGTATAGCTGCGGACGATCCAAGGATCAACCAGACAGTCGATGGCGAGAGCGTAGCGTTCCCAGGGAGGTAGGTGGATTGGCTCTAGTAAATTGGTGGCTTTTTTGTGAACCTTCTCAAACTGATATTTTGTTGAGACGTGGAGCAAAGCTACTGCCTGATCGACGCCGAGTTCCGAACCATCAGTCAACGGCCTAAAGCACAACATGAGCTCTTGAACCCAGATTTAATGGATCACTTACATTTCGTAAAGAACTACGCATATAGACTCAAGTTCCGCGTCACGCACGTCTGCTGTGATCGGCCGATCATCGGATGACCCTTCAGTTGGCAGAGTTTTTCCCTTTTCATCTTTGAGCTCTGGTTGATCCAGTTGGAATAAGTCATCAAAGAATGTCGAGTGGAGCTTTAGGATGGATTTATGCAGGCGGAATAATGTCTTGTCTTTCGTCTGGGCAGTTGGGTTAGCAGCATTGATTTCTGTACGTCAATATACTTACCAAAAACACTACACTTCCGTCATCGAAATAGTACTTTGGGTGGCGACACGTTGTTTGAGAAGTCATCTGCGCTGTCGTTGGCGATGTTGTCGAGGGGATGGATGGCTAAGATGTGGTTGAGGGTTGATAGCCACGAGTGAGCCACGGACTCATATTGCCGGCGCTTAGCGCTGTGGTTCTAAATTCTTCGGCTCACACCCCCGATTGTTCGCGTGCAACTGAATTCCTGCTGATTTGGGGTGGCTCGGGGAGCTGCAGAGGTTCATAGCCGATGCGGAAATAAGCAGCGGGGGTGACACTGCGACGCATGCTAAGAGCTGAAATAGATGATTTATGGCGGAATTTATCTAGTTAAACGCTTTACGAAACACCCGGCAGTAATCGATTTCCTGAATACAATACAAGTTTAGCGGAACTATGCAGCCAACTTCATCAGGTAAAACACTGCGATTCAGTCAAGGCGAGGCTGGAGATACAACTTTCTTTACTTCTCTTTCCAAATCATCAAGTCCCAGCACCTGAGTAACTATGGCATGTTCCTTTGCACGACAATTGGTGCAAATACTGAGTGAACCCTGAGATCTTGGCTGAACCCCTTGGATCAGGCGATCTTTGAGGGAGGGTAAGGAGTCACGATTTGCTCCGTCAAGATCAGATGTTCCATCAGTCGAAAGGATTCTGTTCAGGAGACCTTTCAAGACCACAAGGCAGTTCCCGCAGGCTGGAGACCCCGATCTTCCAACCTGTGTTGACGTCTCCCAATACGGACAAAGCCAGTTTCCGGCTGCCGAAGTAAATGAAAACAGCTTGAGTCGATAATCTTCTCGGACCTTCAGAAGACCCAAAAACGTTTGCAAAGTACCGTGGTGCGAGAACTGCTCGAGGAGCACTAGTGGAGGATAGTCGGCAAGAGAACAAATTTTGACATAGCTAGGAATAACCCAAGGGTCGATGAGGCAGTCGATTGCAAGGTTGTACTGCGTCCATGGTGGGAAGTTCACATCTTCAAGCCTTTCAACGACCCTTCGGTGTATGAGCTCGAGCTGAAATTTGGTCGAAACTTGGAGCAAGGCAACGGCTTCGTCAACGCTTAGCTCTGACAAAGGCGCCGCTGGCCTAGAAATTGAGATCAGTATTACGCTTGAGTATGCTTTGCGGGGGAGCTCACATATGATAAAGAACCCTGCAGATCGATTCAAGCTCCTTGTCTCGCAGTGTGGCCAGGGCGGGGCCACCGAGCTGGATTGGATTTTCGTCGGATGACCCATCAACTGGAATCTCTTTCCCTTGTTCGTCCTTGGTGGGAGGGTGATTGTGCTCGAACATGCCATCGAAAAAGGTGGAATGAAGCTTCAAAATTGACTTGTGCAACCGGAATAACGTGCCATCATTGGTCTAGTGCATATCGAGAGGAATCGTAGTTGATCAGCGACTACTGTGCGCCTGGTTAAGAATGAGCGTACCAGAAATACCACATTGCCATCTTCAAAGTAATACTTGGGGTGTCGTTTGGCGGTGGGTGAAGACATTGGTGTTCAAATGCGATCAGCGTCAAGGCAATGCGCAGGCCACAAACAGGCGATGAGGTAATCGCACACAAACTGTGCAGCTCCAAAGCTGGAGCTATATGGGCAGCATTAGCGTCTGCTATTGCGCCGCTTGGGGGCGCTTCTACTCCACCAGTTGATGCAAGAGCTTCGAATGTAGCACTCTGAGCTTGGAATACGGATAAGTCTCGATGCGATGCGCATATAGCCAGTGTTCCATTTGGTACTTTTCGTGAAGATCCAGCAGCCTCGACGACTAACCCACATTAATGCGTTGTGCGAACTTGTAGAAGCGATCGGCCTGGGGGTAGTCGGCCATGCAGGGTAGCTCGGTGTAGCTGCGGAATAATCTGGGATCGCAGATAACCCGCTCCCAAGGCGTAGCGATTCAAGCAGGGAGGTGTCGTATTTGGCGTACCTATGGGCGCGAAGCCACCACCTGATCTGAAACGCCATTCGAGACAGGAGGTGGCCTGAAAATAATTTGGCCGACCTAGCTCATCGAGGACAAGGGGCCCATTTTATAACTTCAACCTCGTAAGGGTAGCGCATGGACAAGTAGCGGGCGCGGCTGCCCACATTGTCTCTAATGCTGGCTGACTGAGATGTACAAGCGATGGCCGAGACGAGGATTACCACAAGTGAGCTACGGGTTTGTGTTTTGAGCGCTCCTTTTTCAATCGCCTCGTATAATCCAGGACCTTGGTAAAGCGCACCTGGCTACATTTACACACACACAGCATGCACAAGCTGATCAACCAACATCAGATACCGTCATATCAACCACAGCGATTCAGTTAAGATGGGATTGGAGATACAACTTTCTTTACCTCCGCTTCCAAGTCACCGAATCCCAACAACTGAGCAGCGACGGCCTGTTCCTGTGCACGACAACTCTGGCAAACATTGAGAGGGGGATAAGGTCTCGGCTGGATACCTTGAGCCAGGCGATCTTTGAGAAAGGGCAAAGAGTCACGGCTCGCCCCAGCAAGGTCCGATGTACCATCCGTCGAAATAATTCTGCCCAAAAGGCTTTTCAGGCCCCCAAGACATTTGCTGCAAACCGTAACTACACCAGATGTGCCATACGGCCAAAGATCGCTTCCGTACGTGTATACGAGAAGTCTAGTTCGGTATTCTTCGCGAAGCTTCATCAGGTCCCAAAATATCTTCGGGTCGTTCCGGCGAGAAAATTCTGCAAGGAGTTCTGGAGCCGGGGGGTAATCGGCAAGACTGCACATGTCGACATAAGCACGGAGGAACCAGTGATCGACGAGGCAGTCGAGAGCGAGGGAGTAGCGCTGTAATGGTAGGAGGGGTGCGTCCTCAAGCCTCTCGACGGCTTTTTTATGGATCATTTCAAACTGAAATTTGGTTGAGACCTGTAATAACGCAACAGTTTCGGCTGTGTCGAGTTCTGATAGAGGAGTCACCGGCCTGGCGAGCAGCGATAAGAATTCTGGATAAGGGATGGTTGGGAAAATAGCACACATGTCGTAAAGAGCCTTGCAGATCAACTCGAGCTCTGCGTCCCGCAACGTAAGCAGAGGCGCACCACCTAGTTGAATAGGAGTTTCGTCTGACGATCCGTCGATCGGATGTTTTTCCCCATCTTCATTTTTAGTAGGAACATGGTTGTACTCGAACATGTCGTTGAAGAAGACCGAGTTGCGCTTCAGGATGGACCTGTGCAACCGGAACAGTGTATTATCGTTGGTCTAGCGCGCACCGGAGAGAATCCTAGCCGGTGAGCAACTGCCGGACCTCCGGTTAATGGTGTGCGTACCAAAAATACCACATTGCCATCTTCAAAGTAGTATTTGGCATGTCGTTGGGGGGCCAGCTCGGTCGACATCGCAGTCTGGACCTGGTGGGCGCCGGGTGAAGGTCAAATATGGATCGTACGACCAGCCGTGCCTCAACTCCGGGTCTCCAACAGCCTATGACGTAACAGTAACGACAGAGGCTGTACAGTTCCTGGACCGAGCAGCAGAAATTCGGCAACGACTGAAATCAGACCTCTGTATATAAAGCCCAGCTGCCCCCACTGCAGTAGCAACACGCAACGACCATGAATTTCCTCAACAAGGTCAAGGACTTTGCCATAGAGCACAAAGACTTGCCACTACTCCGTGAGGGGATAACCCGAACCGCGGCCGAGATACAAGGTGCGTGTTTGGAATGTGGTGTGCAGCGACCCACTCGCATTCTATTCTCACGCCACGATAGGTTTCTGGAACCCCAATCGTAAGCGCGATAAGTTGTTTGGATAGGCAACCGTGCTTACACCGAGTGCAGATCGCCACGATGACCCCGACGAGAAGGAGAACGATCGTATCCGCGAGGAAATCCGCAAGAGCCATCGGTTCGAGAGTTTTGCCGGTATTCGGGAGAATAACACTGTCAAGTGGTCCGTAATATTATCGGCCTCATTTGTATCTTCGTACTCATTTTCGATTCGTGTAGGCATATTGACGGTCATGGTAAGCCTGACCCAACCGATCATCCCCGCCCAACTAAGATGCTCCTCCAGACTACTTTTGGGCCATGTCCGAGATCCTCGAATCAGCGCAAGAATGCATCTTCATCCTCGACTGGTGGCTCTCGCCCGAACTCTACCTCCGTCGCCCGCCCGCGGACAACTATGACTGGCGTCTCGACCGAATACTCCTGCGCAAAGCCAAGAAAGGAGTCAAGGTGTACGTGATCGTGTACAAAGAGGTCACGCAGACGATGAGCATGTCGAGCAAGCACACCAAGGACGCGTTGAGCGCGTTGCACGAGAACATCAAGTGTTTGCGTCATCCGGACCATATTGGGACGGATTCGAGCGTGCAGTTTTGGAGTCATCATGAAAAGGTGGTTGTGGTGGATAACAAGCGGGCTTGTATTGGCGGGCTGGACGCGTGCTTTGGCCGGTGGGATACACATAACCAGTAAGCGAGTAACAAACCTCCCGTACCAATCTAACATTGTCGCATCAGCCCGCTAGCCGACTGCCACCCGACCGACTTTTCACGCACGCTCTTCCCAGGCCAAGACTACAACAACGCTCGCGTCCTCGACTTCCAGAAAGTAGACCACTATGCAAGCAACCAAGTCTCGCTACTCGAAACGGCTCGCATGCCATGGCACGACGTGCACATGACCCTCGTTGGGCCCGTCGTGTTGGATATTGTCCAACACTTTGTCGAGCGGTGGAACGAGATCAAGACGCGCAAGGTGAGTTTCGGTGGTTTGCTTGTAGCCTGTCGCTAATGCGCGGTTCTAGTACACGAATCAACCAGATATAGATTGGCTCGCTCTCCCGCACGATATCTCTGCCAAACCCGATGAACCAGTCGGCCGTAAGTACCCCATCTCTCGTCTACACTTTCACTAACCCGTGTTCTAAACTAAAAGGCCACCCGCACCGCGAAAAATGGCACGAAATGGGTCGTCGGTTCAAACAGCGTTGGCACGGCGAAGACGCTCCTCCAGACGACGAAGAGGGTCACTCGCCTTACGGCACGTGCCGCGTGCAGGTCGTACGAAGCGTGAGCGACTGGAGCCATGGTGTGCTTATGGAGGATAGTATCCAGATGGCTTGTACGTATATTCACAGTTGGATTGAACACAGGCTGATGGGTTGGGCAGATCGACAGTTGATCATGGAGGCAAATCATTTTATCTATATTGAGAACCAGTTCTTGTGAGTTCGTTGAATTGGTAAGTGAGTTGAACTAACTGGATGCCAGCATCTCGAATACTGGGGACTACGGGCCTGTGAAGAACTTGATTGCCAAGGCATTGGTGGATCGGATTATCAGTGCTGCAAAGAACGGGCAAAAGTTCAAGGTGGGTTCTCGGCGATTTGCAGAAATCAAAGGTTGATTGATTATGTCTAGGTTATTGTGGTCATCCCTGAGGTCCCTGGATTCGCGGGAAACATCAACAACGATGCTGGGATCAAGACGATTATGGCAGCGCAGTACAGAACTAGTGAGTAGGACCGTCACTGAATGAGGCCCACCTAATCCACTCCTAGTCAATCGTGGTGGCCACAGTATCTACGAAGAAATCCGCAAAGCCGGCTTCGAACCGTAAGCCCTTTCTCCTTTCCCCCCTTCCATTCTCACATCCACCTCCAGAACGGACTACATCCGGTTCTACCACCTGCGCACCTACGACCGCATCAACGCCCCCTACTCGACATTTATCAAACAAATGGAACAAAACTCCCAAGTCACATTCCACCAAGCCCAAATCGCCCAAGCCCGCCTCTGGATCGGCGACGACGGCTTCTGGCACCAGCAAAAAGTAAGCATCAAAGCGCCCGCGCCCGACGCCGGATTGGATGCTACCGGGATGGGTGTCACGGAAAAAGGGAAAGAGGCGCAAAAGACGGTCGAGGAGGTGGATATGCCCGAGACGACGCAGGCTGCTGTTGAGATTGTGGGCCGGTTTGAGAATGGGGCTGTGAGAGGGGATGAGGGTGTTTCGGATACGGTTGGGCAGCATGCGTTGATGGATCGGACGACGTTGGCGGATGAGAGGTGGGAGGGGACTGAGCAGGAGGAGAGGGATTGGTGGGTCGTTTTTTTGGGGTGTGGTGGTTTGGTGGTGCTGACTGGACGGCAGTTATGTGTCGGAGTTGTTGTATATTCACTCCAAGGTGAGCTGGGTCGCATGAGATGGTTGGATATGTACTGATGACGATGTCCAGGTTATGATTGTCGATGACCGGCGTGTAATTGTATGTACCCACATTCGCTTCCTTTGCACTGTTCACACAATTCGTTTTCCTAGATGGGCTCGGCGAACATCAACGACCGTAGTCAAAAGGGCGACGGAGACTCTGAGATTGCGCTCATTGTCGAAGACATGGATGAGATCCAGTCGACGATGAATGGACAGTCGGTAAGTACGCATAAACTGGGCTAGTACGAGTACTGACACGAGAATGTAGTACAAGGCTACCCGGTTCGCCGCTACACTCCGTCGTAAACTCTTCCGAGGTACGTCCCCCTCCTACTTCATCCGAACATGCATTAACGCCCGGGCAGAGCACCTCGGGCTCATCGAACCACAAACCTGCGCCAACGGCGACGAGCCGGTGACGTCGTTTATGCGCCCTGCGCCGATCCCCAACGATAATGAGATTGGCACACGCGAGGACGAGAAGGTGACGGATCCCCTGAGTGATCGCTTCCAGGCTTTGTGGATCGGGACGGCGCTGAAGAATCGGGCGATCTTTTCAGAGCTGTTCAAGACAGTTCCGACTAATATTGTGAGGAATTGGGAGCAGTACAAGGTGTGTTTTCGTCAATAGAGAAGGAGAAGCGTTTCGAGGGCTGACTGGTGTTCGGGTAGAACTATGTGCCCAAGGTCAAGTCGGGTCACCTGGCGACCGAGCTGGATCTCGCCACGGTCAAGAATAAGCTTTCGCAGATCCAGGGACATTTGGTCGAGGCGCCGTTGGAGTTTGTGATTGAGCAGAAGGATTTGGTAGAGTGGGCAGTGTTGAATCCCGCGTGAGTACCATCTTCTGTCGATAGTTCCTGGCTGTTGGAGACCGGATTGGGGTCAAGGATGTTGGAATCGGTTGGAGGGTAGAAGCCGCAGCACTGTTCGATTCGCCTTCTGACGCATCTCGATCAAAGGGGGTTCATGGCTAACGCGGGTTTCGTTATGCAGGTTGCCCATTTATATTTAAGAACCTCCTGTGAAGACAAAGAACGGTAGCGGTAGAATGACAGACGGTGTAACGTATGAATTAAACGTATGAGCGAGAAGCGTTCTTCTTGGTTATGTGCGTAGTTCCCGGCTGCAGTATAAATTTAAATTTGAACGTGAAGATTGGTTATCTCGATACGGAGGCCCCATGTTATCGCTAGCTTCGAGGGTGATCATTCCAACACTGCCAGATAAGGTGACATGAACCCCGCATTAGATAAAGGCAAATCGAGTGACGTCATTTTTCTTGCGATTTTCTGGGGATATTCATTGGGGACTGATATGGGGTGGGTATCAACATGTCATAGATAGGAACTCGGGCGGCGGTACTCGCATGCGAAGGCCGGTTCTTATAGCAGAAGGCATAGGGAACACCTCGATACATGCATCGCAGGTGGAGCGAGGGGTCGAACGCGTCGCCTAGAACTCGCAAAAAATCGGGGGGCTCGCAGGATCTGGGAAGCGATTGGAGTGGGAATGTGGTCAGGTCTAGATGGGGTGAGACGGCGGCGGGATAACAGGTATATGCATTAGGGCCGGACACCCACTCGGCGCTTGTCTCGCGGCAGAATTTGTCGGCCCGAACCACCGGTGCGTCATCTCTTGCGCTTGACCAGCATATAAGCCGCGACAAAGCGATGGCTGCCCACCCCTTTTCGCCCCATGTCTCCGTCGCCCCCTGCTATCGACATCACCGATAGCGACGTTCCTGCTGCCCGACCTCGCCGTGTCCAGTGGGCGTCTCAGACTGGCGCACACTCTCCACCTGGACACGCCCTCGATGAACATGCTCTCGATGTACGTTGGTTATGATTCCTACGATTTTTGCTGATATTCGATTTAGCCTACCGCGTTTGCTCAACTCCATCTCGCGCTTGAAGAACACCGTGCCAACCCAGACGTGGCGCAACCCTCTGCCGCGCATTCGACCGCCCCCACCCCTCCTATCCTCGGGATCGTTCACCGAGATCTCGACCTAGACGTCTATATTGCCCCAGGAGAGACGGATGGCCTGCCTCGCGCTGATACGGCCGCGACAGTCGAGCGTCGGGCGAGCCGTCTCGTCAAGGCTCATCAGCAGGGCCGATTTGGTGGGTTCCTGCGGCGCCGCAAGCCCAACCGCGAAAACCCAGACAACCGCGAAGGCGATGTGGAGAAAGGCGCGAGCGCACCTAATGCAAGACCTGCGCCTGGTAATCTAGCGATCGGACCTGGGACGGGAGGAGGCGTGCTCTCGAGTCTCCTCGCACTCTATGATCATCATAATATGCGGAGCGGCCAATCGACACCGAGTCGGGAAGTTACAGACGACGAAGGCGAGAATCCATTTTTCAACGGTCACGAACGCGGCAAGAAACGCTCCCGCGAGGTTTTGGCTGGCTACTTTCATGGACACCCACACGCGCATCGACGTGCCCAATCTTCGCCTGCTGCAGGCCCACCCGTGCCCACTTCTAATTCCCCCAGCAACTCCAACTCGAGCGCAACGCCCAACGCGCCTGGTACGACCCCTTCTGCCGGGTTTGCCCTCTCCCTTCCTAAAGCGCTCAAACCATCCCACCGACCGGCTGCTGCGCGATCAGATGCGGGTGTGTTTGGCGGATTGATTGCGAGTACGGGGAATATTGCCGGTGCAGCGGCGCCAGCGGCGAGTACACTCGGACCAGAAGCCAAGCGGCCGGGGTATCATTTGTCGAGGTGAGAGGGATTTGTTTGTGGCCAGGATCTCCGTGGTTCTCCTTACGGCAGTCTCTCGGCACTGTTTAACTATTCAGCCTCTTTTGGCCTTGTATTCGATTCCACTTTGTGTCTTCGCTTCCATGCTCTGACGCCTTGTTGTCTCTGCAGGTACTCCGCCGACGACACACCTAAAACTAAGAGCAAGAGTAAACCCTCTCGAACGAATACCTCTTCTGGTGGAACCTCGCCCAGCGGTGGTATCACCCCGCCCCACCCTCTCTTTACCACTCCGGACGGTCCGCTTCGAATTGATACTTCGGCATCGGGTGTCAGCCACGCTCGCTCGCGCTCTACCTCGGATCTTACCACCTCGAACACTGTGATCAACTCGGGTGCGCCGCTCGGACTCGTCAACACTACTGGTACAACCCCTGCCAAAGGAGTAAGCGGTAAGCGAGCCTCGATGACCCTCGGCTCGCTGCCGCTCCCAGGGTGGGCTACGCCTGGTTCGTGGACACCTGGACGGACGACACCGGGTACGGACGAGGGGGCACCCTTTGCAGAGTGGGGCAAGGTAGATGGGGAGGAAAAGAGAAGACGGAGGAGGAGAGAAAAGAAGAAACGGCAAGAGGTTTATGTGGGTGTTTTCCGTCGGATGTATGCAGGGATTTTGATTAATGAGGTGGTAGATTACGATGCATGTTGCGGAGATTTTGCAGCGCCACGAGTTTATTTTGAAGCTCGCTCGGGCATTGATGATGTGAGTCTATCATTCCCGCAGAGGCCAATGAAATTGACCATGTTGTAGGTTTGGCGCGCCGTCTCACCGCCTGGAAGCCCAAATCCAAGCGACCGCACGCGTACTCGACATCCAAGTATCCTGCATGTACCTCCCCTCGGTCATGCTCCTCTCATTCGGGGACAGCGCAACTCACACATCCGACACCAAATTCCTCAAACAAGCCTCCTCGCTCGACCTCGGCAAGCTCCTCGACGCCCACCACCTCTACTGGCGCGTTATCCACGACGAGGTCGGCGTCCAAGAAGCCTCTCTCGCGCTCGACGAGCTCATGCGCAAAAAGAACTTGTACAACGGGTGGAAGACGGTCGTGATTGGCGGGTTTTGCAGCGCGTTTATTACTCCGATTAGTTTTAGCGGGAGTTTTGTCGATGCGGTGTGTGCGTTTCCGTTGGGCGCGATGTTGGTGTGGGTGCAGAATTTAAGCGCGCGGAATGAGCTTTATTCGAATGTGTTTGAGTGAGTCCTAGGTAGGTTGGAAGATGTGGGTGCTGATGGTTATTTCTAGGATTTCGATTGCGAGTCTGCTGAGTTTTATTTCGGGTGCGTTTGCAGCGAGCCAGCATGTGTGTTATGCGGCGGTCGCGTCTGGGTCTGTCGTTTTGATCCTTCCCGTAAGTCTCATCACCCCCGAACTGATCAACATTAACAACCCATGCATAGGGCTACATTGTCCTCTGCGGCTCGCTCGAACTCGCCTCGCGCTCCATCATCTCGGGCTCGGTCCGGCTCTGCTACTCGATCATCTACTCGATCTTTCTTGGTTTCGGGCTCTCGATCGGGGCCGAGGTATTCCACGCCGTGTCGGGGCAACGTGTGTTGGGCGCGAGCGATTATACATGTTCGATGGTGCATCGGCCAGATGGGCCGTGGTGGCAGCGAGATGCGTCGGCCTATTGGGGTAAGTTGTTTGGTGGATGTATGCGTGTGGCTAGGTTACTGATGGAGTTTTTCTATATGGGGTGGGTAGCGTTCTTGTGTGTACCCGGTTTCTCGTTGTTCTTGAGTTTGAGGAACCAGAGTCCCATTCGGCGCAAAGAACTCGTAAGCTCTCTCTTTGGGTTTAGACTTTAGCGTTGATCGTTTGATTCCACAGTTGATTGCCGTCCTGATCTCGTGTGCTGGCTGGACGACAAACCATTTCGCGACCAAGGCGTTCCCGAATCGATCGGATATCACATCTGCGCTCGGCTCGCTCGCGGTCGGGCTAGCAGGCAACCTGTACGGCCGGTTCTTTAGCGGTACGGCGTTTGTGGTTATGATTACTGGTATATTATTCCAGCTTCCAAGGTCCGCCTGACTCCTTTTCCTCCCAAGAACGTACTAATCAGACGTGCAGTGGACTCTCCAATGGCGGTCTGCTCTCTTTTGCATCGAGCAACAACGAATCGGGCGCGACGTACTCGTACGGGACTGGGTTCCAGGTCGCTGAGCAGCTCGTAGCTGTCGCCGTTGGCTTGACGGTCGGGTTATTTTTTTCGGCGGTGGTTGTGCATCCGTTTGGAGGGAGTCGACGACGCGGTGGTGGGTTGTTCAGTTTGTGATGGACACGGTGTTGGTGTGTTTTCTGCCTATTTAATCTCGGAACAGCTTCGATTTTATATTTCGCCTTGGTCTCGACCAAAATGTATCCAACACCCGCGGCTTGGATAGATGTGTTTTACCCCATAGATTGAGTTTCCCGCTTGCCCAGTCACCTGTTTCTCAGTCCGCGTTACACTGATCTATTCGTACGCGACGCCCCTCCACACCCGTTTTCGGTTATGTTTTGGACTCCATGTTTAATGGCCACCTGCTTCAGTTGTGCATTGTTAATGCATAATTTATTACGTTGATTCGTTCGAGTCGCAGGCTCATTCGACATAGATACAGTCAGACAGAGATACAATGTCCCAAGAAGAAAAGCCAAAATAGCGGATAAACAATAAACTGAGCCCCGCGGCAACACAGATCTAGTGAAGAAATCTAGCCACGCCTCTCACATGACGATGCAACCGCTTTCTTGACTGACAATCGGCTGCCGTGGCACAACTGGAACGTTGACGACCACAGCACCCTCGTTCTCCCATCGATATTTACCGGCGAGGCTTTCGCGCACGAGGAGACCCTCGACGGCAGGTTTGATCTGGGGATAGGGCGAAATTAATTCGAGGGTACCACAGACAACGCGCATCCAAAACGCACCTTGGCAATCCCGTCCTTGCTGTTGTTCCCCCGCCCCGTGATGATCTTTGTCTCGGCCACTCCGTCCTGGCGACAACGGTCAATGTGGCCTTGGGTGTACACGAGCGCTTCGTTTACGAATAGACCGTGCAGGTCAATCCGGGTCGGTGGGTCAGAATAGTACGTTGGGTTGAGAGAGAGGAAGATCTCTTTGGCGGCGCGCTCGTTGTACCGCTCGACTTGGCGGCCAAATTGTTTCCCGCGTTCAGAGAGCTTGGGGATGGCGTAAGCCTTGTGAAAATAAATGTGGATAGGCACCTGGCTCACCGTCTTGGCTGTGCCCTTTTGCCCCGCTTTCCACGCGACGCTGCTCTCGTCGAGCGCCTTGGACCGGCTGCGCGCCGCGACGCGGGCTTTGGCACGCCATTTCTGGCCGGGTTCTTGGTTGATGTAGGGGATCCCTTTGCCCCAGGTCCATACCCAGAACGCGAACGCTGCAGCGGGGATTCCGAGGATTCCGAGCATGGTAGGTGGTGCTAAGGTGGGAGATGAGAGAAGACCATAGAGAGGAATCAAACGTGTTAGGGGTGTGTTTGTTTTGAGCACGTGACCGGGCGAGATACATTTATCTACCTATATGCGATAGCTACCTTGCTCAAGAGATGATAGATCGGAGTCAGATTACACATAATAAACTCTGTAGAAACACGATTATGTTCGTGGGTAAAACCGTCATGTTGTATCTGGGTCATTATAAACAAACTTGCAAGTGGGGATTTTGGGTGGCGTTTCCATTCGAAACTGGCTTAGAACTAGGGTCACTATGGGCGGTGTAAAGGTGGTTGTTTGCGGCAATTTTCGTCAGACCTCATATAAAGGGGAAGACGTTGAGAGCTGCCCCCAGTGCCTACTTTTCTTTTTTTTTCAACCCATGGTTTCTTATCCGCTTGATCGCCCCTTTTTGCACATTACCTCTTACCCGTCTCGCTCGTTTTTCAGTTTTGATAGAATCATCGTCCATCTGTTGTCATGTTCTCGAGTGAAGCAGATTGATTTGCATGTTTGGTGCCAACCATGTGCATCACCACGCCGGGGCTCGTTTGCACAGGTTGTGCACAGGTGTACAGCTTTGACGAGCCTCGCTGTGAATAAAGTTAAGAATTGCTAGGTACCGTACTTACCCCCACCTCCGACTTCGACACACACACCTTCAATACAATGGCAAGCAAAAACGATAAAAAGAAGGGAATAAGGATACTGGTCCTCGGTGTGTCGGGTTTCCGTTTGAGTGCGTGGTCACAAGCGCTAACCCTGACGAAGAGGGTGCTGGTGCGAAAGGGTTAGCCCAGCTAACCACTCTCGGAGAGATCACCAATCGTATTCAAGATGAAGAAGGGCTGGACGACCCACCGGACCTTCACGAATGGTTCGAGTTTGTGATTGGTGTGGACACGGCAGCGTAGGTAGCGCCTCCTGGTCCGGAACCATATCCCTGACAGCCTCGCCATAGTTTGACAGTTGCATTAATCGGCAGACTACGCATGCCCATTCATAAGGCCATTCAATGCTTCAAAAAACTCGGCGAAGAGGTGTACTCGAGCAAGAAGGCAATCAGCAAAAGCGCTGGGTCAACAGAGTACAAGACTACGAAGCTCAAGCAGACACTCAAGGATATTGTACGCGATGCGACGGGAAACGAAGACGAGACGATACTGGAGCCAGAGGCAGACCCTGGGTGCAAAACGTACGAGCGCTGCGGGTTTTGTGTTTCAGACGAAGCTAGCTAACTCGGCAATTACTAACAGCATGATATTCGCAATGTCCAAGCACAACATGAATGCAGGCATGCCCACCATCTTTCGCTCCTACCTCGTGCCCGCCAACCGGCGGCCAGATTGTGCGATATGGGAAGCCGTCGGCGCGTCAATGGCACACCCAACTCACTTCAAGAGTATTGACGTCGGCGAGCCACCGATGCGCGAGTCGTTTGTGGCCGGCGCTCTTGGTTGCAGTAACCCGACCGTTCACGCACTCGAGGAGGTCAAACGAGTTTACCCGAATCGGCACGTATCCTGCATCGTCGTCATCGGTGCAGGGCATGCCGAGACGATCCGCATTCCCGAACCCAGCCCACTTCAACGCATGCTCGTGCCGACAGACCCCAACACCGTAGCGATGAGCATTGCGACAGACGCTGAGCGGGTAGCGCACGAGATGGCCGTGCGATTCGGAAGTACTACGGACGTGTATTTTCGGTTGAGCGTCGAGCAAGGAATGCAGACCGTTGGGCAAGATAGCTGGGATCAGCTGGGAAGAGTGATGGCGAATACCCGGACATATATGCGGCAGGCAGCGATCAACACAGACATAGACAAGGTAGTCAAGGCGGTGAGGGAGAGAAAGCCAACTATCGCAATAGCCCAGATCGGTGCGTCTGCCACATCACCTCTGATACTTAAATCTTATTATTGCTTGTCGCTGTGGTAGACGGGGAAATTCAGCAAACGATTCAGCACACGGCAGGCGTCAAACAATGTCCTGACCCTGCTGCTATGTTCACTGGCAGAGGGGACAAAGTCGAACGCGTAGAGAGGTGCATACTCAACGGGGACAGCCGGCGATGCGTCTTCGTGCTCCATGGACTCGGTGGCGCTGGAAAAACACAAATTGCTCTCAGGACGGCGCAGAAGACTCGAGATATATGGTCGGATATTGTCTATGTGGATGCAACTTCTCGGGACACTGCAATCAGTGCTCTTGAGGGTTTTGCGAAAGCGAAAATGATAGGCGAGGCGCATACAGATGCGATACAATGGTTGAGCAGCAGCCGCGAACGGTGGCTGATGGTGTTTGATAATGCCGACGACCCGTCACTGGATATCCGCAGTTTCCTCCCGTCGGGCAATCATGGAAGTATCCTGATTACAACTCGCATATCTCAACTTGCTCTGCTTGCGCAAGGACCGGACCCGGAGTGCGGAGTGTTCAACATGTACCCAGACGAGGCGATGGAGCTGATTTTGAAGACGGCGCGACTGCGAAGTGGACAGATGTCAGAAGCTGAACACAACGCAGCTGCTGAATTACTACAGGTGTGTCTCACAAACCAATCAGGTATATGCGAGCCTCGAGAACTGAAATATCATATGCCATCTGACAGGAGTTCGGACACTTAGCGCTTGCAGTCGTCCACGCAGGCGCATATATCTGGTCCTCAAGGTGCACCATTGTCCAATATCACGACATGTTCTTGAAACAGCGCCGGAAAACTCTTGAGAGATACCAGGACCTGTTGGTCAAGGTCGATGACTACCAGGGAAGTGTGTATACGACTTGGTACATCAGCTACAGCTTGCTGAGCAATCGTGCCCAGCACCTGCTATGGCTGATGGCGTTCATGTACCACGACAACATCACCGAGGAGCTGTTTCGACGTGCAGTGCTCAATGCTCGAACTTATGTATTTCCTATCCCACCATCCGACGCAGAGACTGGAGTGTATGCATACATCAAAGATGTGCTTCAGCCATATCTGGACTCGAATGGCTCCTGGGACTCTGGCGAATTCTTGTCTGTGATGGCCGAACTCCTGTCGTATTCACTGATCAGTTACGACCAAGTCAATAGAACATACACTCTGCATGTGCTCGTGCATGACTGGGCTTCAACGGTGGTGCCTCATTCACGGGAGGTGGCTGTTGAGCATACCACGTTTTTTCTGGCTGCATCCATTAATAGTGAAGACAGTTCGGCGGAATATGCGTACAAAAGGGGACTAGAGGTGCATGTCAGTGCGGTGCTAGGACGACAAGACAATCCTAGGCCAAACAATGCAATAGCACTTGCCAAAGTGTACGACTGCGTGGGGAAATGGTCCCGAAAGGAAAGACTAGACCTGGCAGTGCTGGATGCGCATAGACAAGCGTTTGGCGACGAGCATCCCGACACGCTGACCAGCATGCATAACCTTGCGCTCACCTACCATTCCCTGGGTCGATACAAAGAGGCAGAGGTGCTGCAAGTTCGAGAACTCGAAGCTTGCAAACGAGTGTCTGGCGACGAGCATCCCGACACGTTGGCCAGCATGCACAACCTTGCACTCACTTACCGTGACCTGGGTCGATACAAAGAGGCAGAGGTGCTGCAAGTTCGAGAACTCGAAGCTTGCAAACGAGTGTCTGGCGACGAGC